>WOVY01003723.1:0-22088 GCA_013436015.1 Rhipicephalus annulatus | reverse complement strand
GAGTTGTTGATGCAGCTATCATTTCTCGGCAACAACAAGATGATCGGGAGCTCAACTCGCTTAAAGAATTCTTGAACGGACGAGCCGCCAATGCACCAAGAGTGTTCTCGAAGAACTGATCGTCATTCTGTTTACGGGACGGAATTCTGTACAAAAACAACTTTTCATTGACAGGTAGAAGCTATCTGCTGGTAGTTCCTGGAGCTCTCCGCAGCGAAATTTTACAAGCCTGCCATGACGAAGCCACTGCGGGCCACCTCGGTTTCACAAGAACACTGACACGCATCAAAGAAAAATATTACTGGCCAAGAATCGCAGCAGAGGTTAAACATTACGTCCGATCATGCATTGACTGTCAGCGGCGCAAGGTACCACCTGTCAAACCCGCTGGACTATTACATCCTGTGCCCGTGCCAGAAACCCCGTTTTCTCAAATCGGAATGGATCTGCTGGGCCCATTCCCAACATCGGACAGTGGCAACAAATGGGTTATAGTGGCGACGAACTACCTCACCCGATACGCGGAGACCAAAGCAATCGCGAGTGGCACTGCAGCTGAAGCGGCCCTGTTCTTCATTGAGAACATTGTTCTGAGACATGGTGCTCCAGCTGTCGTCATAACAGACAAAGGTACCGCGTTTACAGCCGAGCTTTTGGGCACTGTGCTTACGCTCAGTGGCACAGCGCATAGGAAGACGACAGCTTACCATCCACAAACGAATGGGCTTACAGAAAGACTTAACAAGACAATCGCTGACATGCTTTAAATGTACGTCGACGTAGAACACAAGAATTGGGACCGAATATTGCCGTACATAACATTCGCGTATAATACGGCGCGCCAGGAAACAACAAAAATGACACCGTTCGCACTAATTGATGGCAGAGAAGTTACGACAATGCTTGACGCCATGCTGCCTTACGATTGCAATGGTTCAGAGACAGACGCCGCAGACTTCACTGAGCGCGCCGAAGAAGCAAGGCAGCTTGCCCGCGTCAGAATAATGAACCAGCAGCAACTTGACGCCCAACGGTACAACCTTCGCCTTCGATTCGTCATTTATCAACCAGGAGATAGAGTCTGGGTTTGGTTTCCTGTACGACGACGAGGCCTCTCAGAGAAACTTCTACGCTGATACTTCGGACCCTACAAGGTTCTGCACCGTCTTAGCGACGTGACGTACGAAGTCGTGCCCGACGCCTCCTCCTGTTCGAAACGTCGCCAGCATCTGCCTGAGACAGTGCACGTGGTCCGCATGAAACTTTACCACTCTCAGTGATGTAAACACTAGATGGCCGCATCTCTACCTGTTGAGCGTCGGGACGACGCTCACTCTGGCGGGAGGGTAATGCCGCGTGCATAGCTGAATTTAGCGGCGAGATAGCGACAACAACGAAGAACGCGGATTTGCTCGAGAGGCGCAGCGCAGCAGAGTGAAGAAGACGATAATCTTAGCGGCCTTCTCTGAAAGCATCTCTGCAAGTCCCACTGTCCGAGTTTTTAAATAAACCCCCTGTATTTTATAACTCGCGACAATATATTGAAGTGTGAAAGAGGGAGAGAGACAGTGTCTAGTTGGAGCACCTGAAGGACGACTACGACGAAGAGCTGCGCTCGTGACAGTGACTGACGCCTCTTAAACCAGGCAGTTGGTTTTATTCAATAAACCCCCTTATAATTTGGTGGAAGTGCTGGGTAGTCTTCGAGGCTGGAACTACAAAGTCGCACCTTACCTGCAGTGCCAGCAATGCCGGAAAAACCCTCCACTCAAAGTACCTCGCAACTTCCCGCCTCTACATGTCCCGGCGTGTGGCCACTGCGTCACCCACCAATCTTCAGCGGTACTGACGGCCAAGACATTGAGGAGTGGCTGGCTACTTACGACAAGGTGAGCGCAGCGAACAAGTGGGACGATGCGGCTAAGCTGACCTATGTAAGCTTTTACTTGTCCGGCGTCGCTAGTCTCTGGTTCCGCAATCACGAAGCCGACATTGCCAGCTGGCATTCATTCAAGGCCTCCTTTTCGCAAGTCTTCGATCGACTTGCTGTGCGAAAACTCCGCGCAGAACAACGACTTCGTGAGCGCGCTCAACAGCCAGGAGAGACCTTTACCAGCTACATTGAAGACGTTGTTGACTTGTGCAAGCGATTAAACCCAGCGATGCTCGAAGCCAACAAAATCAAACAAATCCTCAAGGGCATATGCGATGACGCATTTCAAATGTTGTTAGCCAAGGACCCACCAACTTTTGCCGAACTCGGCAGCTTGTGCCAGAGTTTTGACGAATTGCGCAAGCAACGCGCACAAACACGGCGCTCTCTGGAACAACGTGATTCGATCACGGCCTTGACTCTCGGAGACCAGAACGACATGTTGGCTCGCATAAAGGAGTTCGTGCGTGAGGAGGTCGTTCGGCAGCTCTCCAATTTATTGAGCGCGCCCGAGCCAGCACAAACGCATTCTTTGGTCCCAGATCATCTGGCCCCGGCCATAAGGCACGTCATACAAGATGAGGTAGCGGACGCTTTGACTTTCGCTCATTCACCACCTCTGGAGGCCGCACCCTTGACGTATGCGCAAGTCGTTGAAGCGAGAGCACCTCGACAGCCCACTTATGCTACCTCACCGATCCCTGTTCGGCCATCACCAGTTCCGTTCAGCCGGCCGATTGCAGCGTTTCTGAATCCGTGGTGCACCGCAGACAACCGCCCAATTTGCTATTCTTGCGGTTACGCAGGACATGTGGCTCGCTTGTGCCGCCACCACCCTCTCGTTCAGAGCAACAACATGCAAAGATCGTCGCACGACTCTCGGCGCTTTAACAACACGGCACGTCAACTAGGATCCTCTTCACCCGACTGCCCTCCCTCAGTCAGTCACCGATCTCCATCTCCCCGACGTCACTCCCTGTCGCCTATGCGCCGTCGACCCTGCCCTTCAGACGCGGAAAACTAGATGCCGCCGTTCCGGAGGCACGAAATGAGTCGTCGTCGAAAGAATCAAGTCCTCGCATTTCTCCGACAAACATCATCGACGTTTTGTGGAAGGTTACCGTACCCTTGCGCTTGTGGACACTGGTGCTGCCGTTTCAGTAATTGATTTAAAACTTTGCCACCTGCTTCGGAAGGTTACCACGGCGCCAGAGGGGTTGTCCCTCCGTACTGCCAGTGCTCACCACATTCGACCATCAACTGCCTGTACCACCTGCGTTCTCATCCAAGATGTTTTGTATACCGTTGAATTTCTTGTGCTACAGGCGTGTTCTCAAGATGTGATCCTCGGCTGGGATTTTCTGTCTCGTAATCATGCGGTTATCGACTGTGCTCGTGCTGAAGTTGCCTTCTCTGCGTTGTGTGCCTCGTATCCGGAATTTCCGTTGAATAAGCTGTTTGTCGCTGACGACATCGACATACCACCGACTAGCACAGCCTTTGTTCCCTTATCTTGTGCCAATGTGCCTAAGCCTGCAGTGTTGTTTACGCCTTCCCAAACATTCTAAAGTCGCAAGAGCCTCGCGTTGCCGTTTGCAGTTCTAGATATTTCGGCGGGCGCTACCAATTTGTTTGTCACAAATACCTTGCCGTCTCCTACAACCTTGCGTCGCGGAGAATGTATTCGAACATTCCAAGACTTAGACGTTTCCTCCATCTTCGACCTTGACGGTGAAAGTGATTTGCAGTCTAATGCATTGACGCCATCTGCCAATTCAATCGTCCAGGAAAATAAGAATTTGTTTGGCCCCTCAATTGATGGTGAACTTGAAGAACCACACCGCGAAAAGTTTCTAGAACTTCTTCACCAGTTTCGCGGCTCGTTCGATTGCCAGCGGACGTCCTTAGGCCGAACGCACACCCGTTCTGCATCAGATTAACACCGGCTTCCAAGTGCCTCTGCGACAGCGTCCCTACCGTGTATCCCTTGTGGAGCGTTGTGTAATCCCCGAGCAAGTGGCCGACATGCTTAAACGTGGCGTCATTCGGCCGTCCAGCAGTCCCTGGTCTTCACCTGTAGTACTTGTGAGGAAAAAAGACGGCTCGATTCGCTTTTGCGTCGCTTACCGCCGTTTAAACAAAGCCACGATTAAAGACGTATACCCTTTGCCGCGCATCGATGATGCCCTGGACTGCTTGCAAGGCGCTGAATTCTTCTCATCACTAGACCTACGGTCCGGTTATTGGCAGGTCCCCATGGCACCATCAGATCGTCCAAAAACTGCTTTTGTGACACCCGATGGGCTATACAAATTTAATGTAATGCCCTTCAGCCTTGTAATGTGCCAGCCACATTCGAAAGGATGATGGATAGCGTCTTGCGTGGGCTAAAATGGAATACATGCCTATGCTACTTGGATGATGTCGTTGTTTTCTCCCCTGATTTCGACAGCCATCACCGACGTCTCAGCGAAGTCTTGAGCTTCCGCACGAGCGCAGGCCTTCAACTAAACATCAAGAAGTGCCACTTTGGAGCTTGGAAGCTAACAATACTTGGTCACGTTGTCTGAAAACAGGGCGTCCTCCCAGACCCAGAGAAGCTTCGTTCTGTCGCTAAGTTCCCGAAGCCTAACGACTGTGAAAGCGCTTCGCAGCTTTATCAGACTATGCTCTTACTTTCGCCGCTTTGTGAAGAACTTTGCTTCGATAATCGCACCACAGACACCGTTGATCTCAGGCGATGGACACCTCTCTGATTGGTCGCCAGCATGCGATGATGCTTTTGCAACATTACGCCATCTCCTTACTTCACCACTTATTTTACGCCACTTCGACCCTACTGCTCCAACCGAGGTGCACACGGATGCCAGTGGCATAGGACTTGGCGCTGTCCTTGCTCAACGCAAACCTGGCTTCGCGGAGTATGTAGTTGAGTATGCGAGTCGCACCCTAACCAAGACAGAGCACAAATACTCTGTTTCCGAAAAGGAATGTTTGGACATTGTTTGGGCATTACGAAAAATTCGTCCTTACTTATATGGACGCCCATTCGAAGTAGTTACAGATCACCATTCACTCTGTTCGCTCGCTTCATTGAAGGATCCTTCGGGTCGGCTTGGACGTTGGGCGCTACGTTTAGAGAAATTTGATATTCCCGTCATTTACTGCTCAGGCCACAAGCACACCGACGCAGATGCTCTTTCTCGTTCGCCCCTTCCTTCAGCCGTTGCACCTGTTTCCTTCGCCGAAACTACCATCGGCAGCATCGATAGCGCTGACATGCCTTCGGAACAACGCAAGGACCCTTGGCTAGCTTTGCTCATCGACGTTCTCTCTTCGTCTTCGGTGACACCACGCCAGTGTCTACCTCGTGCACTACGTCGACCAATTCCCCATTATGCAATACGGGATGCCATGTTGTACCGTCGCAACTATCAGCTGGATGGTAGGAAATGGCTCCCTGTTATACCTCGCCATTTGCGCTCCTACATGTCCGTGTACTTTCACGCAGACCCTCAAAACACGCACGTTGGCGTTTTGAAAACATACGACCGGCTGCGTCAGCGATTTTTCTGGCGTGGAATTTATTCGTACGTTCGCAAGTATGCGCTCCTGCACTGAGTGTCAGTGACAGAAAACAACTTGTCATGGCCTCTGGCGAATTACAACCATTGCCGTGTCCAGCTCGGCCGTTTGATAGAATCGGCATCGGCCTCTACGGCCCACTACCTAGTACTCCTGCGAGAAATCGCTGGATAATTCTGGCCGTTGACCACCTAACCCGTTACGCTGAAACCGCCACTTTGCCAGCCGCTGCTGTTGGTGATGTCACCTTGTTCATCTTGCGTAGCTTTGTCCTTCGCCATGGCGCGCCACGTGAGCTGCTTAGAGACCGTTGGCGTGCGTTTCTATCGCAAGTCTTCCAAGAGCTTCTCAGTGAGTGCAATATTATTCATCGCACCACCACAAGCTGTCACTCACAGACAAACAGTTTGACAGAGCGCTTTAACCGCACGCTCGGTGATATGCTTTCTATGTACATATCCTCCGACCATTCTAATTGGGACTTGGTACTCACTTTCGTGACGTATGCGTATAATACGGCCACGCAAGCAACTACTGGGTTTTTACCTTTTTTTCTACTGTACGAACGAAAGCCCTCTTCTACGCTTCACACGACACTTACCGCCAAGATGCTTCAGAATACCACCCAGCCTCCGAACTTATTCAGTGTGCCGAAGAGTGCCGCCAATTTGCGCGTTCACTTACGTTCGTCGCACAAGGTCTCCAAAAAGAACGACTTGACCAAGACAAGCCTGCTCACAGATTCCCGTAGGCTCATTTGTATGACTTTCGGTTCCATTCTAGTCCCCCGGCCTCTCCCGAAAGTTTGCTCCCAAATACAATGGTCCATACCGCATCGTTCAATGCACGTCACCGGTCAACTACGTCGTCAAAACCAGTGACACCTGCCGAGGACAGGACAATGCCGTGGTCGTGAGACAGTCCACATCAGCCGCTTAAAACCTTACTATGCTCCCCTTGTGCTTGCTCCGCCGTGAGTCGCCAGGATGGCTCCCCTTCACCACCGGGGCAAATGTAGTGGGGAAGAGGGAGAGAGACAGTATCTAGTTGGAGCACCTGAAAGACGACTACGACGAAGAGCTGAGCTCGTGACAGTGACTGACGTCTCTTAAACGAGGCAGTTGGTTTTATTCAATAAACCCCCTTATAATATATATATATATATATATATATATATAATAAGAGAGAAAGAGAGAGAGAGAAAATAATGTTGATCGAAATCGAAAGGCAGGGGAGGTTAATCAGAAAGTACTTTTTACAAATACAGTTTTCTACACGTGATACCTTTACCCGGGTCCTCTGGTTTTCTACCATTTATTCCATGACTTCGAAGAGAATTGAAGTTGGTCTTAATTCTTTTAGGCTCGTAATGTGTGTTACAGCCCTACATTGAATACAAGATCCGCTGAAGGAAGTTGGTGCAGCTGCCATTCATTTGTTCAAGATGGTCATGCTTGGTTGTTGACGCCATAACTTTATATACTCATTTGGCACCAACATAAATACCGCGCATACTAATGTTAAATGATCGCCACTAACTACTCAAATGTTGCTGTTTAGCAAGAACTGTTGTAGGAATTATTGTTTATATTTTCTTTGAAGTTAAAGTATTTCAACCTAACAGTAGCGATAATACCATGCGAGTGTGAGGGAAAATCACCTGCCTGAAATACGCGAATGATGCTTGAAACTGCAAAAATTACAAAATGCAACTTATCTTTTTTTTCTATAGGCCAGCGGCTGCAAAGGGCAGAACATGCATTTATACTTTAGGAAACCCTGCGTGCAGTACAGTTTTCCAGTGAAATTGTAGCGCCAGAGCTCACAGCTTAGCGAATGAGAAAAAAGCAATATTGAAATTGATCTCGACAAAACGCTACGGCGATTCGGGCGTCTTTCCTTGCGTGAGTATATGGACTATGGCCCACCTACAGGGAAGATACGTGTACACCTTTGTTTTTCGCGTGCTCCTTCGATCTCGGCCGGCCCCGCCGTGGTGGTTTAGTGACTAACGTACTCGGCTGCTGACCCGCAGGTCGCGGGATCGAATTCCGGCTACAGCGGCTACATTTCCGACGGAGGCGGACATGTTGCAGGCTGTAACGAGCTGTATTGAGAGACAAAGCTCTAGACGAGACGCTCGTGTTTCTCTACGGAAACCTGCGATGACTCAATCGTCATCGGGCAGTAACGAGGCCGTTTATGCAATCACACAAAAAATGTATTTTCAAAAGACATGAAATGTCTAATAATAAATGAAGTAAGGAAAAAAATATAGCGTGCTTGGAATACTGGTGCGAGAGTCACAAGGGCATAAAAACAGAAAGAGTTCACCGGAGAGGAAGGCGGTGGTCAAGTCCCGGCGGCAAACTCAACGCTGGGAAGGGACGGCCGACGCTTGGGTAGCCTGGTAAGTCCAATGACAGCCGCGACCAAGAACGCGGCCTCACTGCGGAGGTCGTTGGCCTGGAGCACGCATGGCGTTTGCCATGCCTATCTCGAACGCTGGCTGGCGCTCGCTGCCGTAGGTGCCGGACTCGCCTGACGGAAACGTCCTGGCGACGTTTCGCCCACGCCAGGCCCGAACTGCAAGGACGGCTGGTATGGCCCCAGGTGGAAGCCCGCTGAGACCTCGAGTCCGCAACCCGACGGGTCACTGCTCCCACGCCCTGGTTATTCAACCTTGCTTCTTCCTTCCAGCCACGTCTGCCTCACTCCTTCTTCTTCGCACCACCCCACTGCCCTGACTTTCCTGCGTCGTCTTCTTCGACTGTCTCTGCGGCGCGCACTTCAAACACAATTCTATGTTCACGATCACGCTCGGCCACTTCACTCATTACACATTCCCCTCCTTCGGAAAAAGTTTTTTCTTTCTAAAAAAAAAAACTTTCTAGCCACGTCTTAGTCGCAATCACCACGTGTCCGCACAAGACCACTGCACCGCACCAGTGAATAGAGGTGATATATGTCCACAATAAATGTTCACACACCCTCACACATAAAAAAACAAGAACAAAACATGTAGTCAGCCATGGCACGATGACTGTTTTCTTCTGGTGAATAAACCACGTGGTTCAGAAATATACAATGTAGACAAACTGTAAACCAGTTGCAATACACTTCCGTGAAAGCTTAGGTTACAGCCTACTCATGAAATCGGCACCTGAATTATCTGAGCCTCTAATATGCTGAATAACAAAAGAATACTCTTGTAGTGCCAGATTCCATCTCAGTTGTCTGCCGTTCAGTTGTTTGGCCTTAGCTAGATATTGTAATGGTTGGTGATCAGTTTGCACAGCAAACTGCGTTCCGTACACAAAGATGTGAAACTTTTCTATTGCCCACACTAGTGCCAAACATTCTCGTTCTATGGTGGAGTAATTCTGTTCTCGCGGCAATAGCTGTCGGCTAGCGTATGACAATGGATGTAACACCCCATCGTGGTCCTGCATGAGAACTGCCCCGATACAGGTGTCAGACGCATCCGAACGCAGTACGAATGTGCGTTTCGGATCAGGAGCTCGTACTATTGGTCCGGATGAGAGGGCTTTCTTCAGTGTCTCAAAAGCCACTTCTCGTTCTTGGTTCCAGCAGATGTTGTTCTTCTCTCTTTTCTTGGTTATTTCCGTTAAAGGCTGGGCCTTTTTGGCATATCGGGGTATTAAATCGCGGTAGTATCCTGCTAATCCCAGGAACGATCGCAGCTGCCTCTTGGTCTCGGGTTGAGTTGCGTTAGCAATCTTCGCCACTGTACTTTCTAGTGGTTGAATAGTTCCGCCTCCTAACCGATGACCCAAGAAGATGATGGATTCCACGGTGATTTCACATTTCTGAGGCTTGATGGTTAGTCCTGCTTCACGGACTCGCTGCAACAAGTGCTGTAAAGTCTCCAAGTGCTCCTCCCAGGTACCTGTAGCTACGAGAACGTCGTCAATGTAATGGACTACGTTTTCCACACCCTGAAGAAGAGTCCTCATTAATCTCGTGAACACTGCGGAAGACGTCTTGATGCCGAAAGGCATATACATGAATTGGTAATGTCCTGACTGCGTCGAGAAGGCAGTGACTGGTCTTGAAGCCCGATGGAGTGGGACTTGCCAATAGCCTTTCGTCAGATCGAACTTGGAAAAATATCTCTTGGTGCCGACCTCGGTGAACATTATATCCGTTCGTGGTATGGGTTCGGAATCGGAGATTAGAATCTCATTGATACGCCGAAAGTCCACACACGTACGATAAGTGTTATCCGGCTTCTTGACGAGAACCAGTGGTGAATTATAAGGAGAATTCGATCTCTCGATGACGCCATGCTTCAGCATGTCTTGAACTTCCTTCTCGACGACTTCCTTCATTGCTATCGGCAAAGGGTACTGTGGAGTGTTAATAGGTTCAGATGTTGTCAACTGAAGGCGGCACTCCAAATGTTTGTCTTTCCGGGGATGTCGAAAAAGACATCTTCATAAGCGGCTAGAATCTTTTTAAGCGCAACACGCTTCTCTTATTCCAGTCCCTCGGCTATAGGAATTGCTTCCACGCCAACGCTTTGGGTAGTCTTGCAGACTGATAATGGCGTGTCTGTCTCGTACTCTTCCATGACCACGAAAGATGCTGTTTGAGGGGTTGTCCTCGGCTGCCGATTTTCATAGCGCTTCAGGATATTTATGTGGAACAGTTTGTTGCCATGTCCCAGGTCCAATAAATAGTCGTGGTTATCTTTCTTTTCAACGATTCAAAAAGGTCTTTTCCATTGCATCAATAACTTGTTCTCCGTGGTAGGGAGTAAGATCAAAGCAAGATCTCCCACTTCTAACAGACGGTTCTTGCTACCCCGATCATAATACTGCTTTTGAGTTTTCCTCGCTTGTGACAAGTTCTCATGGGCTAGTTGCAACGTCTTCTCAAGACGATCTCGAAGATCCAAGACGTAGCCATACGTTGTTTTTACTTCATCACTGATGTGTTCTCCCGTTCATAGCTCCTTCAATATACTGAGAGGGCCTCTAACGTATCTCCCATAGATAGGTTCAAACGGCGAGAATCCCATGCTGGTTTGGGGAACCTCTCGGTATGCAAAAGGAGTGGCGTGAGCAGGCAATCCCATGATTTCGGATCCTCTTGACACAGTTTTCGCAGCATCTGTTTCAGCGTGCCATTAAACCGTTCAACCATCCCGTTGCACATAGGGTGGTAAGGTGTCGAACTTAGATGCTTGATGGATAACAATGCGTTGACTTCTCTCATCAACTCGGACGTGAAGCACGATGCCTGATCGCACAGAATCTCACGGGGAAATTCAGTGCGTGAAAACATTTCCAACAGGCCCTCTGTCACAGTCGCCGAATCAATCGCGGGCAGGGCCACTGCGTCCGGATAACGTGGCTTAAAGTCAACAATTGTCAGAATGCATCGGTTACCCTTGTTAGAGTCTGGTTTCAAGGGTCCGATAATGTCAACTGCCACTCGCTCGAATGGTGTCTCAATCAACGGCATTTGGCCAAGTGGTGCTTTGCCTACTTTGCTTTTCGGGTACGTTCTTTGGCACGTATCACAAGATCGAACATATCTTCTAGCTTCTTCCTGTACTCCAAGCTTATAGAACGAGCCTAGTATCCGATCAATGGTTCTTTTCGTACCTTGATGTCGCTGACATCAGACTTTCGTGCGCCATCTCAAGCACTTGGCTGCGCAATTCGCAGGGAACTACCAGCTGTTTTATCATTTTGCCAGAGGATAACCGGTAAGGGCGGTAGACTATCCCCCTTTCTATGGTAAACGAATAATTGGTTAATCCCCTTCCATAACATACTTGTCCGACTTTGTTTCTGCAGGTATCCAAGGTCTTGTCTTCTGCTTGCGCAGTTTCGAGATCCTTTCTGGTCATTTTCAAACTGTCGACCTTGAGTGTGGCTGAATCTGGCTTAGACCTTGTGCTCTTGATGCCACTCAGCAAGTGGTTCAAGTGATGACTTTCCTCCTTGCTTCGTTTACGTGCTACGCTGTCCGTCTCTAATTTCGGTACAGCAAGCTTCTCTTTCCCTGTTGTATCAGGGTCGTGAGCCTGACGTGATCCGGGCACATTTCCCACGATAATGTCATATAACGGGGAAATCATGCATTTTGCGATGCATACGCCTGAAAATTACGGTGAAAAAATTTCCACCTTTGCCTCTGGAACCTTAATTCTACTTCCATCCGCCAAGAACAATGTTGCCGTGGTTCCCGTAAGTGCTCCGTCTGGCACGAGGGAACGCCGCACAACCATCGTATTACTTCCTGTGTCCCGTAATACTGAGGCAGTCTTGCCGAATATCATGCCCTGCAACACCGGCATCTGATGCTCCGCCACCTTTGGTTCGGTATTCACTGCACTAGCCATACTCTCTTCGCTTTAATCGTCCTCCAACTGCTCGACTTCGTTAATGTTCTCCCTTTGCGACCATATAAATGAGGCTTTCCGGGTAGTGCTGGGTATCTTGGTGCACGCTTGGGTGTCGTGCCCAGTTTTACGACAATACCCACAGTATGGTTGCCTTGTCCGAGTGCGGCATTCTGCAGCTATATGACCGGTCTTGTCACACACAAAACATCGAGTGGAAGCCTTTGAAGTTGAATTACCACCTTTTCCTGCAGGAGTGTTTTCCCCTTTGTCACGGAAACAAGCAAGTTTGACTGTCGCTGAGCTTCTAAGAAATTGTCGGCCGCTTCCGCCATCTCTTCAAGCTTACGGCAGTTTTTCTCTCGCAAAAATAGCGCCACCTTATCATGACAGTTGTTTATAAATTGCTCCGCTACTATGAGATTCCGAACTGAGGAGTATTCCTTTTCCGTTTTCGACATCTCAACCCATCTGTCGAAGAAGCTTGTTAGCCTCGTTGCGTACTGCACGCCTGTTTCCCCATCTTGTGGCTTGCTGTGTCGGAATTTTTCACGGTAGCCCTCCGCCGTGAAACGAAATCGTTGCAGTAGCGCCAACTTGGTTTTGTCATAATCGAGGGCCCTCTTCTGGCGACAGACGACCCAAAGACCTTGAGAGCCTCCCCGCTCAAACACCAACTTAGGGCCGTGGCCCACTTGTCTTTTGGCCATTCTTGACCGGTAGCAACATTCTCAAACCTTTTTAGGTATGCGTCTAAGTCGTCCCGGTTCTCGTTAAACCCTGGCATGAAATTGTGAGGATTAATGGTAGGAGATGCTCGAACT
Organism: Rhipicephalus annulatus; assembly: GCA_013436015.1. Classification (NCBI taxonomy): domain Eukaryota; kingdom Metazoa; phylum Arthropoda; class Arachnida; order Ixodida; family Ixodidae; genus Rhipicephalus; species Rhipicephalus annulatus. The sequence continues at coordinate 9,370 of WOVY01003723.1, read as the reverse complement.
GGTCGGCCTTGGTCAGCCACCACTGACTCTCTAACGCCTTCAGCCTGAGCGAGTTGAAGACGCAACTGTATAGTCTTCTGGTATTCCTCCTGAAGTCGCCGTTCTAACTCCATCTGCTCCATCTTCTCTTTCCTTGCTTCACGTTCTGCAGCCCTCTCTTCTCGAGCTCGAGACTCCCGTTCTTCTACCCAAGCCCTTAACTCAGCTCCCTCTAGCCCCATGCGCAACGCCAGTGCCGTTAAATCCGAATTCATCTTTGATCTGTCTTTTTTTTTAGCAAAATGTACCCAGGAAACAGTAACTGTTAATGCAATAAACGGCTTCGTCCTGTCGCGGACGCCAATGTAACGAGCTGTATTGAGAGACAAAGCTCTAGACGAGATGCTCGTGTTTCTGTACGGAAACCTGCGATGACTAAATCGTCATCAGGCAGTAACGAGGCCGTTTATGCAATCACACAAAAAAATGTATTTTCAAAAGACATGAAATGTCTAATAATAAATGAAGTAAGGAAAAAAATATAACGTGCTTGGAATACTGGTGCGAGAGTCACAAGGGCATAAAAACAGAAAGAGTTCACCGGAGAGGAAGGCGGTGGTCAAGTCCCGGCGGCAAACTCAACGCTGGGAAGGGACGGCCGACGCTTGGGTAGCCTGGTAAGTCCAATGACAGCCGCGACCAAGAACGCGGCTCACTGCGGAGGTCGTTGGCCTGGAGCACGCATGGCGTTTGCCATGCCTATCTCGAACGCTGGCTGGCGCTCGCTGCCGTAGGTGCCGGACTCGCCTGACGGAAACGTCCTGGCGACGTTTCGCCCACGCCAGGCCCGAACTGCAAGGATGGCTGGTATGGCCCCAGGTGGAAGCCCGCTGAGACCTCGAGTCCGCAACCCGACGGGTCACTGCTCCCACGCCCTGGTTATTCAACCTTGCTTCTTCCTTCCAGCCACGTCTGCCTCACTCCTTCTTCTTCGCAACACCCCACTGCCCTGATTTTCCTGCGTCGTCTTCTTCGACTGTCTCTGCGGCACGCACTTCAAACACAATTCTACGTTCACGATCACGCACGGCCACTTCACTCATCACACAGGCCCATGCTGTCAGATTTGGATGCATTTTAAGGAACTCCAGGCGTTCGAAATTTCCGGAGTCTTCCACTACGGCGTATCTCATAACCATATGGAGCTTTTGGGACGTTGAACGCCGCATATAAATCAATGAGTGCGATCGCAGCAAATTTCGAACGAGTCACTGAGAGCGATTCAGCTTCTTTTGGTGTTGGGGCAGTGCATATAGCTAGCGGCAAGCAAACAAATGAAAACTGGCATGGTGTCACGATCAATAATGTTCGAAAATGTAAGAAGTATGCACTCCCTACTTTTACGTACGTGACCGAGCTGCCATGTTTTTCATAATCGTATTTCGTAGGTACGTGCTTTCACGCCAAGCTTTGTTAATAAATCTGTGGAAATTATGAACAGAATTGGTTAGCTTTAGGAGCCAAATTCAGTGTATAATTGCAGTGCACGCCATGACAGAAGACTAAAAAATTATTGCTCCCACTTGGTTATCTTCATCGTACTCATACACCTCAATACAATCACACTGGTCTCTCTGTCTACGGCCCATAAAAATCCTGCCTTCGTTTTTTTTAATCGTACCAGGCTATTCCAGCCTAGCGATACAACTTTGTATCGGAGCTGCCACAGCAGTAATAGCAAATATTTTCACACAGTAAAATTAAACACAATCAAATTCAAACTCATTTTTTTTTAATTTTTCAAATAAAACTGGCATAGGTTTTAGGGCTAAAAACTGCGTTCTTCAGCTTGACAGAGGCCCCTAAATCATTGTCACAGCGAGGGGCTAGACTCAAGGCACACGTGGCACCTAATTTTGATAGGCATACTTAGTAAATAGAAATATATCAGATAAAACATATCAGCAGTAACAGGTCGTCACAACAGATAACTGCGAAATTTCTTAACACTCAAAAAATGAATGGAGTATTTATACAAATTAACGGAATGCACCTTATTCATACAAAAAACACGTTGTTAAGAAGAGAACAACAAGATACACCTATTTAGTATAGACGCATGCACATACATACATGGGTGTGCCCCGCCACGGTGGTCTAGTGGCTAAGGTACTCGGCTGCTGACCCGCAAGTTGCGGGATCAAATCCTGGCTGAGGCGGCTGCATTTGCAATGGAGGCGGAAATGTTGTAGGCACGTGTGCTCAGATTTGAAAGCACGTTCAAGAACCCCAGGTGGTCAAAATTTCCGGATCCCTTCACTACGACGTCTCTCATAATCAAATGGTGGTTTTGGGACGTTAAACCCCACAATTCAATCAATCATTAATCATCAATCAGAAATATGGGTGACTCTATACAATGCACAACGAAAAATATAAATCAACTTCATGTAACACTAAATTCTGAATCAGAAACGAAGACTGATCGAGTTTGCTACGAAATGTACTGAGAAAGATGTAGACGTGTCATTAAAAATCGTTTTTACCTGTAGCCTAATGAAATACTCATACTGACGATCTTTAAAATACTTGACGTATTGATCTTAACGCTTCGCTATGTCTTTATATCGGTTCGGAATCGTCGAAAGGTTGTGTTTGAAGGACGGCAGTTTTATAAAAAGTACGGAAACGTGGTACTAGCAATTCGTCAGTGGAGCGTGTGCATGGGTTATTGTATTGGTGAAGCGATGCAACTGAGGTGATGAAATGTTTCACAGGGGACGAATACACGTAACATGAACGTATTCAACCACCTCTTTTCCCTTCCTCACACACAGTGAAGGTGGGGAGACTCTCACTTAGCTTCACTATATGCCTATTGACGAAAACGTATATATTCTGTTTCCGAATGCAATATATGTTGATATATTCTGAGCAACCGTATATAAAATAGGCCGTATGTTAGTACATAATGTCACTGGTAATTCTATGTATCAATACGATACATAGAATGACTCAGCACAAAATTATGTGTACGCTTCATGTGGCATTACAAACCACTAAAATATTATTCTTTTTGCTGTTCTTCGTAAATAACTTAGCAGTAACCTTCAGAAACTAGCCTTGTATCTAGCTCAAGTACAAGCTGCCTTGCAGCCTGCCAGTGACCCTACAGCTGAGCTGTAGGTTTATTATGAATACCGTAATCTATGGCCACTCCAAATTTTTATATTGAAAACAGAAATGAATGTTAGGAAGCGACTAAAATAAATGACAGAAGAATTATTTTTCAGAGTAACATCCTCGCCCTTTTATACAACTATCATCTGACAAAAAGTAAATTATACGGGTGATGCCTATCTCATATATCTCGATTGTTATTTTGGCCGTTGATATGACAGACACCTGCACACATAGCATTTATTTTGAATGTGTGCGAGGGCTTTCAAATACTGCACACACATATAAGTGCATCGCTTCAGAGACAAAGGATAAACTGAAGAGTATTTTGCAGCTCAATTATGGCCCAAGCAGCGTCTCGCTTCTGTATTCCTTTTCGTACAAGTTTTTGCATGGTATACTCGGAGGAATCAAGTTCCACAACTGAATGGAAATACGTCTATCAGGATTATGCATTCGACAAGGTAACAATCGATATAGTGAAAAATTAACGTGAATTAACCTTTGCATACTTTTCTTAAAAACTGATTCTAATGTATAAAGCCACTGTAAGAACGACGATGCTCCGAGCAAGCTTCAACAAAGAATGTATTTTTAGTGATGCATTTTCTTGCAATAAATTTTGGAGGGAAAGTTTATCTATCTGACAATATTATTTTGACTTTTCCACTATATTACCGGCTTTTTTGTGATTGTATTTATACTTCTGTCAGGGTTTTTAAATGGTATCAAATAAATGCGAAGGCATGTTCAAAGCATGGTTGATTCTGAGTTATGAAGGAAACACATTTATGAATTTTTTTTTACCAATTTGACTGTGTTGTTTCGCTGGTAAGCTGTATTATCATTATATATATTACAAATGTAAGCTGCCAATTAGGCCGCTTAAAAAACAACGAATGAAAATTAGGGCCTAGCTGTGGAACCTGTCCAAATACGATGAAACTCACCAACTCATAGGGATAATCTTTGAACCTTTTACCTGCTATATAGTAATTGCAACGCAAAAGTAAGGAAATATAGTGTATGAAGAACCGAATTCACGCAGGAATTGTGCGAATGCAAAAACCATCGAATAAGGAATATGAATTGCCGTCGATTGTGCTAGAGTGGAGGTCACTTTCCCACCAACGTTTTCAGGTTTTTTGTTTGTTTGCTTTTTGTAATCCAGGCATTTTGTTAAGGCATTTCACAGGGATAGTTGGTTATGCTTCGTCGCTCACATGGTCTATCGTACCACAACAAAAACCCAAAAGATACACACACACACATACACACACACACACACACACACACACACACCGTTAACTTACGACTAATGTTTTATTTGCGATCACAAATACTTTTTGTACAATAGCAGTAAACCGACAAGACATAGAAAACATCATGTAAAGATACATCGCAGCTTCTGCACGTGTCATCAACAATCGCGACAGTCTGCACTCGCCTATGTCAAAGCAGAAATATTATTAGATAGATTTTTCTTTAGCTGGCGAGAGTAAGGAAGCTACAATCACACATTTTTCTTTTATTTTGTGAATTTCGTAGGCTCCAATTCACACGCAGTTCTGTAACAGACCCTATAGAGAACACGGGTGTTTTGAAACACAGGAACGCAACCAGACCTCTGGTTGCCCAAATGCCCAAATGACCAGTAGCAGCCTCTTCTATGTTGTACTGGTGTTTCATAAGGTCTTGGTTCACACACCTTCCAGTTTGGCCTATGTTTACGCGATCACAAGACAAAGGAGTGCCATATACAACACCTCAAATACAATCCACGAATTTTTCTCGGCGCTTATTCTTACACTCTAGTTTCCTGCTGCTGCCTGCATTAACCTTATTGCACTTTCCTTGTAACCGTTCAGGAGCAGAAAACACTACGTTCACACCGGCCTTTCTCGCTATCCTTCGCAAGTTATGCGAAATGACATGTATGTAGGGTACTACAAAAACCTTCGCTGCCTGCTCCCTGGCCTTTTTGCTTCGTTTCTTGCTCCATACTGCCCGTCATACGAGCATGATGCGTGGGTGCATTAAGATCGTAATAGAGTATATTCTTGCGTGTTCCGGAATAAAAGTGCCTATAGCTTATCGCTTCTATCTTTTTTCCCATGTCTTATGTGTTACCCAGTTCAAGCTATGCCTCATTGTGCCTTAGCTTTTTGATGCCCGCAATATCTAGACGGCCATCCATAACAGGTGTCCACAAGTTTTCCTGTTATGCTTTCAGTTCATGAACACAAGTGATCCAATATGGGTTGTAAACACAACTCAACCAGAAGCTCCCTTGTGTACAAAAGATGTCAACAGCAATATGACGGCAAACAATGAAACATTCTTCACTAGATCGTACGGAAAGGGTAAAAACATGTAAGTGTTCCATGATGACTTAAGGAATATTGCGTAATTTATTTTTTGCCTCTGTTACAGTACAGAAAAGAAGCTGAAAGGAAAGTTTGGTTACTACGACGAGAAAGAAGCAAAAATGTACGATATGATGACCGTATTTGATGGTGCGTATAGTGTTGTACATTTAGAATATGACGCATAAAACAATAACGTTTATTAATACAACTATTTTTAAAAATCTGCTCTAAGTATAGCAAGTGACAACCGTGGAATTGGAAAACTGACGGAGTCCACATATTATGAGGAGACTTTACAATTGCTGCTAATGCATCGTTCATGAAGTCATGTCAGGCGAAAAAAAGCCAGAAAGTTTTAAGTATGAGAACCACGTCCATATTGTAGAGTAGTGTGGCAAAAGTTGAACGTGTGCAGTGGCATTTTTGTGGAATTCTTTGTACGATTCATTCCTGGAACCCTTAGCATTGTAGAATAGACCTCTACTCCGTATGTTCACTAATATATCTCCAATGAGTAAGAATATATGGCGGATATTTACTTTTGCAAAATAATTTTTTATGCTGGTAGCGTTCCAAATTGAAGATGCACGAGTCGTTAATAACACTCAGACTAGTAACCCAGCTCTGTCCACAATTTAAACTAAATTGGACTTAAGCCAGCTACGTAATGCGTATGACAATTACCCGCTCGTCAGTTGGCCCAACAGTTCGCTGCAATCGAGGAGTCTTTATCGTGCTCGGCTGATGACCCGAATGTTGCGTGTGTGACTCGGCCGTTGGGCGGTAGCATCGCGACGGACGCGAAATGATAGAAGCCCGTGTACTGTGCGATGTCAGTGTGCGTCACAAAACAGGTGGTGGAATTTTGCGAGGAGCTCAACTACGGCGTCGCTGATAATGATGTCGTAGGTTAGATACAAAAAATATATGATCAATATTTTTAGGAGTTTACTTCAACCAACGATCGCGCGATTGAATCACAAGATCGCAGCAACAAAAGAAATGACTTTGCACAACATGTAGCAAATGGGAAATGATTGAGATTACTATATGAGGCTCAAGTAGATTATCGTGACAGCTGATTTTATGCATATAAAAACTGGATATCATTGTTTAAAGACATCATCTCTTAATATATTTTACGTTTTCTTTTTCTTCTGTTGTGAAATAAACGTGTACTGACTGGCCAGCTTTTCCTTTCTGTCGCCTTTTCTTTGAACTTTGCGGAAACTAAGTTACATCAGCAGTTTAAAAAATATTTCATAGATAGACGTTTCTCCCAAGTATCAATAGAAATACCGGTTGAGTAATTTTAGTGGGTATGTTAGCGCACCATGTTCTCTCTACGTAAAGGAAATAGACATAACACCATAGGTTTAACACGAGGATAAAAAACGTCCACGTTCATGCGCACTGTGACATAACTGCACATAATCAGGGAAGCAGTGCTTTTCAGGCCCGTGTTGTAGGAACGAAGCTCCTTAGGGTGTGGGTCTGTCCTTCCTGTGTTGTTGTACGTCGCCACCAGTGGCACATACCCGCTTTAGAGCGGGTGTGTGCCACAGGGGATGCGAGATGGGACATAGCGGTACTTGGAGTGTTCACTACATGGACACACGGATGGACGGACAGACAGACTAGAAGACGGACGGACAAATAACGGACGTGCGGACGTACGGATGGATGGACGCATTCACGAACAGACGGACAGATGGATGGACGGACTCCCTGGTGATCGCACGAACAGTCGGATGGACGCATCGATGGATGGATGGATGTAAATCGTCTGACCATATGAAACCAACTACCATCTGAGGAACAAGCTTTGACCTAGTATTTGCAATTTTCCACTGCAACCCTTAGAGGAACCGCTCACCCTTCATTTTACGAACCATAAAACCATCGTAATGAAGGGACATCGCAAGCTATTCATCGTCTCTAAGGGCAAACAAAAGTTACTTGCTCTATATACACACATAGAGTGTTCTCATGATGTCTTTACGCGTTGATACCTTTTTACCACTCCCCGTTTTCCGCCAGTGATATTTACATACATTTATCAGGGCCTCCTTCAAGTTAACGCTTCAGGGAAAAGGGGGGCAAAATGACACACAGGAAAAACGTGACATTGTGTATTTGCAGATATTTGTAGCTAATACAAATAGTACTATTGTTTCTCTATTTTAACGATAACTGCTGGTACATGCCCACAATTTTATTTAGAATATCATTTCTCACAGAATTCGCGAGGTAAAATTGCGAGCTTCATGCCAGTGTGTGAGTGGCTTGTCACAAAGGGGTGAAGTTCTACTAGAATAAATTTTCAGATGCATGCATGAGGCTACTTCGGTGTCAGTACAGCAGTTTTAGGATTTATTCTGTCAGTTTACACATCAAGCCGCTCTACACCAAAAAAGGCTAGCTGCTCTTGTGTCCGACGCCAATACGAAATGTTATTTGAAATATAGGCATGTAAGGGGGGCAAAATGCGACAAGGGGAATGAAGTTGTCTTGAAAGATAACCATTCATTTACACTTATATGTGAAACTTTTACTTGGGGAGGGCTCGAACATACACGAAATTATTATATTGAGCTTTAGGGCAAGAAAATGACATGAAAAACCAGAAACTGGTGTTGAGTACAAAACAGTTTGCGCTGCATAGCGGTCTTTCCAGGTTCCAAGGACGCTCTAAAGAAGCGCACGAAAAGTTGGTAGAGTGTCCAGGTGAGCCATTGACAAACATATCTTTGAATTTAGATTTAATAACATTTTTTCTTATTCTGAATTTTTAAATTAACAAAACGGTAGAAGAATGTGAAATTCCATTGTGTCACAGAGCGCGGCTGAAGAATTTGAAAGTCATAAAACACCCTGCAGTCTGTATCGAAGCGGCTGAATTAGGCGAAAATGACGGGTTAAGCATATGTAGCATCGATTTTAATCAATTTAATAAAGTGCAAGCGTTGATCTAAAGACCACAAAAGCACAAAAAAGACGGTGTTCAACCTCCAAAGAGCTTAGAGGAGCAAAATACAGAGGTCTGACTGCATGCATACAATGCGTGAAGTGCAAAAACTAGGCTCAATACAACTGTGTGAGGGCCCACGCACTTCCACTGCTTCTACTGCAACAATTGCAGAGATAACTTTTTTTACATTGCTTTGTTTCTGTCCGCAGGTTGGGGCAAAGTTAGAACAAGTGCATTTTTTCATTTTTTATTATAAACTTTCAAACTGTGGCAACATGGGCATATTATGTAGCACATGCCTGGAACACAAAGAAATGTTTTTGCATTAAAGTTTATTCGCAATAGGCGAAACAAAATATAAAATCTACTATTGGTAACACGCTTTTATTTTTTCCCACTTTAGAATAAAGTTCTCATATGGAAAAGAGAGTAGTTTACGTAGACTACGTTTCAGAAACACGCTTGATTCGGTTTAAAGGAAGGCCAATGGAACGTGCATTTCCTGCCGTAAAGAACTAGCATTACAACGAGACGGCAAACTATGGCTGGGTTATTCGTGGTTTAGTATCAAAAATAAGCAGTGGCTTCGAGGAGACTCCTGCATCGCTGCCATGTCGCCGTTGTGGTGATCCGTATGCCACCGTTCGCCTGCACCATCAGACCGTCGCCTTCCGAGACGGCCTCCAAGAATTACCTGCCACTTCAACCAGACAAGAACAAGGACGTCGTATCATTGACGCCACGCCCGGATATTTGCCAGGACGAAGTTGGGCGCATCGCAAAGCCGCACCAGACGCCACAACAAACACCTGCAGTGTCCTATAGCCAGCCCGGATTAGGCAGCCTTTCAAGGTGCAGACGATCCTTCCAG
>WOVY01003722.1:0-205591 GCA_013436015.1 Rhipicephalus annulatus | reverse complement strand
AACGTTCCAGAATGCAGCTGGTGTCAGTGTTAGCAAGTTTTTCTTGACCTGCTAGCTACCTATCTGAACCTCTACCTATGTAGAATGGAACGGTGATGTTTTTCAAAATAGTGGCGTTTCAATAGGATCTTCGATTGCACCGATTCTGAGCGATTTGTTGCTTGCGAAGTTCGACAGGAACTTGAAAGAGCGGCTGAGTTGTCAGGAAGTCGTGAGAATTTTCAGGTTCGTCGACGACTACCTGGTGGTTTTTAAGTGTGAATCTGCTAGAGTATTGGGGTTGTCATCTGATGTCATTGAAGCTTTTAGTGACTGCTTGAGTCCACTCATACTGACCCATGAACTCCCAGTGAACAACTCGATTCGCTTCCTAGACATGAGACTTTTGTTCAGCGTGAATCACGCATGCTGGGATGTATGAGCCTCGCGCTATGAAACCGCTTTTGCCTTTTAAATCAGCGCATAGCAAATTGGTTAAGAGAGGCATAGTGAACTCCTGCTTCACTAATGCCCTGGACAGATCATGTTTCCATATGATGGAAACAAGCTTCCAAAATCAAGTTGAGCGTCTGAAAGAAGCTGGCTACCCGGATTCGCTTCTCATTTCTGTGGCAGAAACAATAAAAAAGAAGAAAAAGCCCAGAAGCAGAGAGAGCACTAATGACAGAGACAAAAGCAAACGCGACAAAGTCGCGGTAATACCTTACAAGCACCAGCTATCTCACAAGATAAAAAAGCTAGGTCAGCGCATGGGCGTAAAGGTCGTTTTTTCGGCACCTTACAAGCTCTCTCAGCTAGCCAAAATGACATGTGTAAACAATAGGCCCAAACAATCTTGCACTGTCAGGCATAAAACCCAGTTTGTCAGATGTGTCACGAAGGTAGTTTATAGAATTCCGCTATCTTGTGGTGCGTGTTACATCGGGCAGACTGGGAGATGCCTAAATGAGCGCCTGCGCGAGCACGCACGCAATGTGCGCACTGGCAGTGAGGGTTTTTTGGCTCAGCACGTCAGTAGGTGTGGCTGCCTTGCGCAGTTCGAAAGCACGGTCGTAATGTACAGGCACAAAGACGATCATACCCGTATGATCGTCGAAGCGGAAAAAATGGCACGGGAAACAGAACACTGCGTCAGCAAACCGTCGTTAGCTCTTCTAGATAGAGAGCTACGGTATCTGGCAAGTGGCGCACATGGTCCATGAATCTGCTTTTGTCAAACGTTCACGTTTTGTTGATTGTTAAGTGCTAAGTTATCATTTTTGTAGATTTTTGTGTTTTCTTTTTCTGTTTCAGACATATATATGTGGTTTGTGAAAAATAAACCTTCAGTTGATAGTCTGCGCTTGTCCTTGTATCTTCTTGTCGTCCGTGTTTACTACCGCGCATTTACATACGTCGATCATGCATCACCAACTCGCCCAATTGTCCACCTTGATTAGTTACATTTCTAGTTCTTCGGGCAGTGTTTCGTCCCTAACCCTTCATCCGTCTATACTCATCACCCTCGTCGCACTGGCTACCTGCCGTGCCCGTGCTTTCGCGTTCCACATTCGACAGAAACAGCTGCCTTCAGACGTGAAAGGATTATTCGGTGGCGTCAACCCCTCCAGCAGCCATGGTCTCCGGATTTGTAAGATTCTCAGATCAGAGTGGAATAGACAGGCCCGCCTGTATAGAGAAGCCCTGCAACTTCAGCTTCAACAGGAGGCCAGTCCCAGTATCAAAAGACGAAGAATGAAGGAGTTCACAGCATGCATCGAGCATACCACAGACACTCTGTGGGCAGGTGAACTCAGGAGGCTACGCTCTGAAATCGCGGCGAAGCAGCGCTTCAAAGGTGTTGTGCACACGTGTGGTGACGTAGTTCTTCCAGACTTCGTGCGGCGGACGTTGAGCTTAGGCCCCAAGTATGCCGTAGACAAGAAGTACACCGCACCGGATCTTCTGGCCATAGTGAGACGTGTTTCAAGCCTTGCTCCACAAGAGGACTGTAACAGGTGCGTGTCTGAAGGAGTAGATGTGCTGCAGCAAGTTAAGCCGTGCGCAAGTAGTCTACCTTTAAGCAAGACAATTTCACATCTCCGAGACAACGAACTGTGCGTGGTGCCTTCAGACAAGGAGGGAGGCTTCGCGGTCCTCAACAAAGACTTGTACCTGAAGAAAGCTGTAAGTGCGGTCACATCCGTCTTCCAAAAGTGCAGTGGTATTGACCTGGTTAAAGTCAAATCTAAGGCGAAAAAACTGTGCACGCAGCTTAACCTGTCTGAAATAGCAAGAAAGGTAGAAAAAAGTGAGAAGTTGGCCCTAGAGATGTTTTTTTTCGGCAAAGACACACAAAGTCGATGTGCCATTTCGTGTCACCGTTACAGAGAAGGGCTCTTGGCAAAACGCCTTAGGGATGTTCTTGCAGAAAAAGTTGAAACTTTTAGAGATTAATGATCCCTTTCTAGTCAGGAATTCAAGGGAGGTCACTGAATTCTTCAAAGAGTATTCTAACTACACTTTGAGTGCTTTTTCCATAGATATCAAAGATTTATATTATTCTCTCCCTCGTGACGCTTTGTATTCATGCATAGAAGAATGTGTTGATCTAATGGGCCACGTAACGTTCCAGAATGCAGCTGGTGTCAGTGTTAGCAGTTTTCTTGACCTGCTAGCTACCTATCTGACCTCTACCTATGTAGAATGGAACGGTGATGTTTTTCAAAATAGTGGCGTTTCAATAGGATCTTCGATTGCACCGATTCTGAGCGATTTGTTGCTTGCGAAGTTCGACAGGAACTTGAAAGAGCGGCTGAGTTGTCAGGAAGTCGTGAGAATTTTCAGGTTCGTCGACGACTACCTGGTGGTTTTTAAGTGTGAATCTGCTAGAGTATTGGGGTTGTCATCTGATGTCATTGAAGCTTTTAGTGACTGCTTGAGTCCACTCATACTGACCCATGAACTCCCAGTGAACAACTCGATTCGCTTCCTAGACATGAGACTTTTGTTCAGCGTGAATCACGCATGCTGGATGTATGAGCCTCGCGCTATGAAACCGCTTTTGCCTTTTAAATCAGCGCATAGCAAATTGGTTAAGAGAGGCATAGTGAACTCCTGCTTCACTAATGCCCTGGACAGATCATGTTTCCATATGATGGAAACAAGCTTCCAAAATCAAGTTGAGCGTCTGAAAGAAGCTGGCTACCCGGATTCGCTTCTCATTTCTGTGGCAGAAACAATAAAAAAGAAGAAAAAGCCCAGAAGCAGAGAGAGCACTAATGACAGAGACAAAAGCAAACGCGACAAAGTCGCGGTAATACCTTACAAGCACCAGCTATCTCACAAGATAAAAAAGCTAGGTCAGCGCATGGGCGTAAAGGTCGTTTTTTCGGCACCTTACAAGCTCTCTCAGCTAGCCAAAATGACATGTGTAAACAATAGGCCCAAACAATCTTGCACTGTCAGGCATAAAACCCAGTTTGTCAGATGTGTCACGAAGGTAGTTTATAGAATTCCGCTATCTTGTGGTGCGTGTTACATCGGGCAGACTGGGAGATGCCTAAATGAGCGCCTGCGCGAGCACGCACGCAATGTGCGCACTGGCAGTGAGGGTTTTTTGGCTCAGCACGTCAGTAGGTGTGGCTGCCTTGCGCAGTTCGAAAGCACGGTCGTAATGTACAGGCACAAAGACGATCATACCCGTATGATCGTCGAAGCGGAAAAAAATGGCACGGGAAACAGAACACTGCGTCAGCAAACCGTCGTTAGCTCTTCTAGATAGAGAGCTACGGTATCTGGCAAGTGGCGCACATGGTCCATGAATCTGCTTTTGTCAAACGTTCACGTTTTGTTGATTGTTAAGTGCTAAGTTATCATTTTTGTAGATTTTGTGTTTTCTTTTTCTGTTTCAGACATATATATGTGGTTTGTGAAAAATAAACCTTCAGTTGATAGTCTGCGCTTGTCCTTGTATCTTCTTGTCGTCCGTGTTTACTACCGCGCATTTACATACGTCGATCATGCATCACCAACTCGCCCAATTGTCCACCTTGGTCCGCGTTGAACATGCTCAAGTTGTTGGGAAGGAGCATTGCGTCGAGCATTGTAGGGACCTCTCGACTATGAACTAAGCGAAATGGGGGGAAACCTGTACTCTCTTGGACTGCTGTATTGTAAGCAAAAGTTACGTAAGTTCATCATCCCAGTTCTTGTGATCAACGGCCACATACATTGACAGCATATCTGCAATGGTCTTGTTCAACCTTTCAGTGAGTCCATTTGTTTGAGGGTGATAACCTGTGGTTTTCCGATGTTCTGTACCACTTAGTCTCAGCACTTCTTGAAGCATCTATGCGGTGAAAGCTGTAACACGATCAGTAATTATCACAGCTGGCGCTTCGTGACGAAGTACGATGCTGGTGACAAAAACTGTGCGATTTCGGCTGCGGTAGCTTTGTGCAGGGCCTTTGTGTCGCAGTAACGCGTTAAATAATCGGTGGCAACCACAATCCACTGGTTTCCAAACGAAGAGGTGGGAAATGAGCCGAGCAAGTCAATGACAATTTGATGGAATGGTGTGTTTGGCGTGGCGATAGGCTGTAGTAGTCCTGCTGGTCGGACAGGTGGAGTCTTACGGCGTTGGCAGTCGCGGCATGTGCAGAGGTACTGCTTGACTGTCTTCGCGAGGTGGGGCCAGTAGTATGAGCAGTGAATTCTTTCCGATGTGCGCGTGTAGCCAAGGTGTCCGGATGATGGTTCGTCGTGATAAGCATGTAAAATATCGTCCCGAAGCGAGGTCGGCGCAACCAGTAGGTAAGTAGCCTGGGGATGCTCGAAATTTTTGTTATAGAGGACTCCATCCCTGATGCAGAACGAGGCCAGCGAACGTGTGAAGTTTCAAGGAAGGCGGCGTTTTCGGCCTTCGAGGTAGTCAATCAGCGGGCTTAGCTCCATGTCGTCGCGTTGTTGTTGAGCCAAGTCGGTTGCTGACACAGAGGAAAGGAATGTATCGTCCTCTTCAACGTCCGCGTTCGTACTTCCAATTGGTGCACGTGAGAGACAGTCAGCATCAGTGTGTTTGCGTCCTGACTTGTGATTGACTGTAACGTCAAATTCTTGCAGCCGAAGACTCCAGTGTGCTAGACGACCGGAAGGGTCTTTGAGGTTGGCCAGCCAGCACAAAGAATGGTGGTCGTTAACTACCCTGAATGGTCGAACGTATAAAAAAGAGCGAAACTTTGTTATTGCCCAAACAACAGCTAAGAATTCTTTTTCTGTTGCAGAGTAGTTTTTCTCTGCAGATTATAGTGTTCGACTTGCATAGGCAATCACGCGCTCTACGCTATTTCCATTGAACCAGTACAGCTCCAAGTCCGACGTTGCTAGCATCCGTGTGTAGCTCTGTGGCAGCGTTATCGTCAAAGTGACCGAGCACAGGTGGGGCTTGGAGATAGTTTCGTAGCGTGTAAAAGGCGTGATACTGATCATGACCCCAAACAAACGGTACGCCGTCTTTCGTAAGTTCATTTAGCGGTTCAGAGATTTTAGAAAAGACTTTGACGAAACGTCTGTAATATGCGCTGAGTCCCAGAAATCGGCGGAGGTCGCGCTTGTTCATTGCGACAGGAAATGCCACAACCGCTTTTGTTTTTTCAGGGTCTGGGTGTATACCGGCGTGGCTGACAACGTGACCAAGAAATTTCAGTTCCTCGAATGCAAAGTGGCATTTCTCAGGTTTGAGAGAAAGTCATGCTGTTCGAATCGCCTGAAGAACTGCCTGTAAGCGCTGGACGTGCTGCTCAAACGTGTCCGAGAAGACGACCACATCGTCACGGTAGACAAGACACGATTGCTATTTTAGCCCAGAAAGAACCGTGTCCATCATTCTTTGAAAGTAGCTGGTGCCGAGCATAAGCCGAAGGGAAGGACCTTGAACTCGTAGAGTCCGTCAGGAGTAATGAAGGCGGTCTTTTCGCGGTCGCGCTCATCAACAGATATTTTCCAATAGCCACTGAGTAGATCCATGGAAGAAAAGTAACGAGCATTGTGAATGCGGTCCAGCAAGTCGTCTATTCGTGGTAAAGGATACACGTCTTTCTTCGTGATCTTATTCAACTTTCGGTAGTCGACGCAAAATCGCAGAGTACCATCTTTTTTCTTCACTAACACAACAGGGGACGCACAGGGACTGGTCGATGGCTGGATGACATCGTCCTTGAGCATATGCTGGACCTGTTGGCGTATAAGGTCTTGTTCGTTTTGTGAGACTCTGTAGGCATGCTGTCGAATGGGTCTCTCGTTAGGCTCG
Source organism: Rhipicephalus annulatus (assembly GCA_013436015.1). Lineage (NCBI taxonomy): Eukaryota > Metazoa > Arthropoda > Arachnida > Ixodida > Ixodidae > Rhipicephalus > Rhipicephalus annulatus. Next base: position 199,302 of record WOVY01003722.1, on the reverse strand, counting down.
GTGATGATACGATGCTGGACAAGCGGTGTTTGGTTAACTTTCGAAGTCGTAGCGAAGCAATCCCGAAATGAGCCGAGTAGCTTCAAAAGACGTTCCCGTTGTGCAGACGGTAAACCCTGGTTTACGTCGAGAGTGCTTGCAAATGTCATGGCGGAATCATCGCACGACGAAAGAGCAGATAATGTCGAGGGACCGAGGACGTCGGCAATATCCTCAAGGTATGCCATCGCAGTGTGTTTGGTAAGATGGCGATGTTCCTCGCTGAAATTCGTGACTAATAGGCAAGCCTGCTTTCTACTGGGCTGAACAATACCTCGGGCAACGCAGATTTGTTGTGCAAAAAGTGGGGCCAAATTTCCTTCTGCAATTACAGCATCGGGGACGTCTTGGTCACATTCAACGTTGATAAAAAGGCTGCTGCGGGGAGGCAGAGTAACAGATTCGGAGGATACACGTAGGGCAGCCTTCCATGAGCGGGCGTTTTCTGGTTCAGGATGAAACGGGTCCTAGAACGACACCTGCAAGTCTCGTATGTCAATAATTGCGCCGTGTTCGCGAAGAAAGTCCAGCCCCAGAATGAGTGGATGGGAGCACACAGGTAATACGAGGAAAGACCCTGTGAAGGTCGAAGCACGGACTCGAACACGAGCTGTGCACATTCCAGTCGGCGTGACGAGGTGGCCATTGCCGTGTTTAACGGCGGTCCTTGCCAAGGGGTAGTTACCTTCCTCAGTTGGGATGCTAGGGCGCTGCTCATAACCGAATAATCGGCGCCGGTGTCGACGAGGGCAGTGACGACGTGATTATCGACGTGTACGGTGATGTCGGTGGAAACAGTCTTATGACTTTCGGAAACAACTGGAAAGTCAGAACTGTCTTCGTCGGGTCTTTGTGTCAAACGAGGCTCTTTGACAGTTCGTTGGGACGAGGATTCACCCCCAGGAGCCGCGGTTTCTAGTTTCCCCTGTGGGGACTCGGTGACCGGCCTTTGAAGGGAGCATAAGATGACGAGGGAATGCTAGGTGACGTGGGGCGGCGAGGTGATGGTGATCGTGATTGGGGGCGTTGAGCAAGGCGAGAAGATTGCTGGCCCGTAATTTACGCTTCGATGTCGCGAGGACGCTAACCGTAGCGCGGGCACCGAGCATCAGGGTGAAAGCCACGGAGACCAAGTTGGTGGTACTGGCAATTACGGTAACGTGACCCGCTTCGCCACAGTGGTAGCAGAGTGGACGGTTATCTGACGTACGCCACACGCTGGCCTTTGTCGCGTTCTGCCGCGATCAGACGGACAATAAGTTGGTACACTCGGAAACCTTGAGGCGGGTGGCGGAGTCGAAGAGGTGTCCTGGAATCGATGGCTAGCCTGATCCATTGTCCCCATGGTGGGATCAGGGCCATGTGGTGCAGGAGATCGCAGAGCCGCCGCATAAGTCAGCACAGGGGCCTCAGGCCTTGTTGGCGCGAGTGGGGTGACCACCTGTGGGATCTCATTTCGGATTAAGTCTGCGAGAGCACTTACGGATGGTTGGGGTCCCGCTGCTTGGAGTTGGCGCAGCTCGTCCCGCACGACGCTTCTTATGTACTCTGCGAGGGCATGCCTCTCGCTGTCAGCCCCAATAAAGCATGCAGCAGGGGTCACGTCGTGTCGTTCATACTGTGACGACCTATACTGGAGAGTACGTTCCATTGCGGTTGCCTCATTTATGAACTCTGCCACAGTCGTCGGTGGATTGCGCACGAGTCTGGCGAAGAGCTGCTCTTTTACCCCAGGCATTAAATGCCGCACCTTCTTTTCCTCGGACATGGCAGGGTCAGCACGCTTGAAGAGTCGAAGCATGTCCTCGACAAACATCGAAACTCTCTCGTTGGGTCGTTGGTTCCGAGACGAGATAGCCTGCTCCGCTCTCTCTTACCTTTCAGTGCTGCGGTACGCATCACAAAACTGTCGGCTGAACTCATGCCACGTCGCAAAGGAACCTTCGTGATTCTCGTACCACGTTTTGGCAGAGTCTTCTAATGCACAGTAAACTCTCCGCAGCTTGCGAGCTTCATCCCATTCGTTGATGTTGGCAACTCGATCGAAGTGGTCAAGCCAGTCGTCAACATCTTCATAAATGTCTCCATGAAATGAGCGTGGTGTTTGCGGCGCATGAAAAACATGCGGGAGAAAAGAATAGGCGTCGTTGGTTTGACTCCCCTGGTTGTTAGTTGAAGTTGCCATCTCGTCTTGAGAGAGGGGACCGTATTCGGGAGATAGTCCTCGCAAGTGGCGACTGCTTCTTGTCGTGGGAGCAGTAGCTGTCTCCAAGTAGCTCGGTGTGTCGGCTGAAAATCTGCAGCCGAGGCGCATTTACACAGCACCTCCACCGCGAACGTAATAACAGACAGCAACGAATCGATGTTTTGCTTGCCCTCAGACCAGGACGCAAAAGCTTTCTTCTTTCTTCACTTCCAAAAGATTCCACCTACAGTTGATGTCTCATACCCATTACCTGTGACAATATCAAGGAAAGAAGTGTTTTTAATAAGGGCGCGTTTTTCCGTGTTCTACACAATATTAATGAGATCTGTGTGTATACAATAATAATGAGATCTGTGTGTTTGTATAAATATACACACATACTGGTTGTTAGCACCCCTACTCGCGAAAACGTTGGTACGCCAGTGGTCAAGCAAGTATTGTCGACGTCAGAAAATGTTTGCTGGGCACCTACCATAGTCTGATTGGCCCTCAGCGTGGACTAGTGTCCGTCACCCCTCTCACTCTATTGTCGGGCTGCTCCCACGGTGAGTTTGGCTGCGTATGCCAGAAATGCTTTTCTTTTTTCTGAGAAAGACATGCTCAAAGCACGCACATAGTTTTATTCTTCACCAGCCACAATACCCCTATTTGAAAACGGCGCGTGGAGCGTCACCGAAGCTTGAGCGCACGTAGTCTCACGCACTACCTCGCTGTAAGGCGCTAGTTTTTTATAGTATTAAAGTGGTGTTTGAAACTGATGCAAAATTGTTCTGAATTAACGATGCTAGAATTAGTTATACCATGCTTCAAGGTATTTACAATTAAATTACGGCATTACAAGACATAAAGCTACAAATTACAGTAAAAACGTTGCAAACAAAATTTTTGCTTTTAGGGGTCTTTTGAGGGCGCCAACATAGGTGCCGACTACCTCAGCCACAACTCTTCACTGAGCAGAGTTCGGTGGTGGTACTATTTGTTTCCCATTCTAAGCGCTACCTTTTTACCCACTATAGACTGAACACCTGTCACTCCTGTAGTTTTGTGTGTGTGTGTGTGTGTGTGTGTGTGTGCCGGTGTGTGTGTGCATTCCACCTTCTACAAATGTCAAAAATTGTCTCCCCCAGACAATTTTCTTGAGCAGGGAATGAGGATGAGTGAACAAAAACAATGACGTTGACAAAGGCACGGCCGTGAGCGCGTGTGATTTTGTTCCAACTGTGTGTGAGGTCAGCCAATCAGCTGATAACCTTTGGTGGCCCATATAGGTGGCGTACCACGATTGGGCCACGCGTGATCATTACGTGGCAAGAAACTTTGTGGCTGGGGTCGAGTCGAAGCAGCGGCAGATGGAAGACAGCGGGCCGAAGCGTTGGATGCCGGTGGCCCAGGTTCCAGCCAAAGGAACCTGGCCGTCCACATTACCATCGTCCAACCACCACCTGGGGCGACGTTAAAGGCAGGAGTACTGCACCTTGAGGTGTGGTAATAACAGCAGTTTTGAATGGAGGACAACAACAATGGGTCGGCTTAATCCTGTGACACAAAGGAAGGTAACAAGAATCTTTCAAGATGACAAGTTTTCATTAATGGCACCTGCACAGACAGGCTCCTTGCCGCGAGCTTGTCTTAGTGCACTGAATATAAACCATGCATTTATCTTTTTTTATCGAGGTTTGTAGCCAAAATCAAGTACTTGAATATTATTATCAAAAGTAAATGGTACATCAAGCGAGGAAATGCCTACGCAACTTTGGAAATGAAAAAGAATACGAAGAGCTCACTCACGCAACTTCATCAAGGCAAAGTATAGCATCCTATACTCAGGTACAAACAAAGAAAAAAGAGATTTTTCGCCATCAAAGGACTAATCGCCAGCCAATGGTGTCGCGGTATTTTTTGTGACACCCTTTGTGACGCGCTTTGACGTGCTGTTTTGTGGTTCCTCTCACGAAGATGAGGTGAAAACGGTCTGGCACAGTGTCACGTGACACAGTAGCTAGAAGGGGGGGGGGAGGTCCTTTGACGAAGAAAAGCCACTTTTTTTCAGTTGGATAGGACTATAGTCTCATAGAAATTTCATACTTCGCTGCCTATTCCACTCAGTGGTGCATCAATCTAGTGCCACGTTCCTTTCCTCAAGTTTTGTTATTACCCATTTACACAACGTTCAGTGTAAACCACACCTATCATGTTAGAAAAGCTATGGCGCTATAGTAGATCGTTTTGTTAAGATTACGCAATGCTACGTGACAACATCATTCAGCCTTCAAAGAGTCCATGAGCGTCAGCAGTGGTGTTAGTGAAGAAGAAGGACGGAACTCTATGCTTTTGCGTCGACTATCGCCGTCTAAACAAAATCACGAAAAAGGACGTGTGCCCGCTCCCAAGAATAGATAACGCCCTATGTCGTCTTCAAAATGTGAGGTATTTGAGGTATTTTCTTCGATGGACCTCAAGACCGGCTATTGGCAAATGGAAGTTGACGAGAGAGACTGAAAAATGACTGCCTTCATAACCCCGGACGGGCTGTTCGAGCCCAAGGTCATGTCCTTTTGTCTCTAGTCAGCACCTGTGACTTTTCAACGAGTTATGGATACGGTCATGACGGGCTTGAAGTGGCAGACTTGCCTCAATCACTTGGATGATGTCGATGTGTTTTTTTCAGCTTCGACGAACACCTCCTATGCCTCGAATCCGTACTTCAAGCAATCAGGAGTTTTGGACTTACCTTTCAGCCAGAAAAATGCTCCTTCACGTAGAAGGAGCTTCTATTTTTGGGTCACTTAATCAGCAAGACTAGAGTGTGCCCAGACTCGCAGAAAACAGCTGCAATCACCACCTTCCCGCCAGTCACCGACAAGAAGGCCGTGCGCCGATTTCTTGGCTTGTGCGCCTATTACAGATGCTTCGTCAAAGACTTTTCACAGATCGCTGAGCCACTAACGCAACTCATGAAGACCGACATCAATTTTAAATGAGAAACAGTGCAAATTGAAGCATTTCAGAAACTCAAACGACGCTTGCGACACCACCGCTACTTGTGCATTAAATAAATATGTATGCCGAAACAGAAGTGCACATCGACGCAAGCACCGTAGGACTCGGCACCGTCCTTGTGCAAGAAATCGACGGCCTGGAAATGGTTACCAGTTATGCTAGCCAGTCGCTATCAAATGCCGAGGATAACTATTCTACAACAAAAAAGGTGTGCCCTGCGATCATCTGGGCAGCGTCGAAAGTTCACCCGTATCTCTATGGCAGGTCTTTCAAAGTTGTTAGCGACCACCGCGCCCTGTGTTGACTAGCTAAGTTGGAGAGCTCTTCAGGCCGCCTTGCACGGTGGAGCCTAAGACCCTAAGAATTCGACATAACCGTCGTGTACAAGCCTTAAAGGAAACACTCCGACGCTGACTGCCTGTCTCATACCACCACCATGGGATGATCAGGATGATGAGTACTTCTTGGGAATCATAGGTGCCGACGACTTCACCGAGAGACAGCGAGGCCACTTGGAACTCAGAGGGCTAGTGGAATACGTCGATGGTTGAACTAGTGTCTTCCCATAAGTATTCAGGCGAGGACTTGCGTCATTTTTCTTGAAGAACAACGTCCTCGTGAAGAACTTTCCTCCTGCTTGAGTCAGCTACTTTATTGTCGTGCCTCCGGCAATGTGACCAGAAATTTTCCAGGCACTGCATAACGACCCAACAACTGGCCAACCTTGGTTTTTCTCGCACACTCACGAGAATACAAGAAAAATACTACTGGCCTCACCTTGCCGCCGATGTCGCTCATTACGTGAGGACATGTCGGGACTGCCAGCGGCTCAAGACACCGCCGACAAGGCCACCAGGACTTCTGCAGCCCATTGAAGCACCTCGCCGTCTGTTCCAGCAAGTCGGTACAAACTTACTTGGGCCGTTCCCGATGTAGACTGTAGGAAATGAATGGTCGTAGCTACCAGCTACCTTACCCGCTGCACCGAGACGAACGCTCTGCTGAAAGGTAGTGCATTCGAGGTAGTCAAATTCTTCATCGAAAACATCGTCCTGCGTCACGACACCCCGGAGGCCCTCATCACTGACAGAGGTACAACACATACTGCTGAGATAACCCAAGCGATTTTAGCATACAGCCAGACAAGTCACCGCCGTACAACAGCGTACCACACACAGATTAACTAATGGCCTCACCGAGCGCCTAAACAAAACAATCGCTGACATGCTGGCCATGTATGTCGACGTTGAACACAAGATGTGGGATGCCATTCTTCCGTACGTAAACTCCCCATACAAAACCGCTGTACAAAAAACGCCGCAGATCATGGCGTACAAGCTGGTCTACGGAAGAAACCCGACAACGATGCTTGACACCATGCTGCCAAACGTCGCTGATGAAGAAAACCTTGACATCACCGTCTACCTTCGGCGCGTGAAATAAGCTCGTCAAATCACCCGCCTGCGTATCAAGAATCAGCAGATGGGAGACAACCGCCGTTAAAATCTTCGACAAAGCTTCGTGGAGTACCAGCCTGGTGACAGTGTATAGGTATGGACGCCAATACGCCGACATCTACTCAGTGAAAAATTTCTACGACAATACTTCGGACTGTACAGAGTAGTTCGTCGTCTTCTCCCACACGACTACGAGGTTGTTCCCGACGGCATTATGTCAACGGCACCATGCTCGACTTGAAGTCGTCCATGTTGTGCGCCTCAAGCCATTTCATGCGCAAACCTGAAGACTGTATTTTGTTGTTGTTGCTGTGCTTTATTGCTTGTACTTACTTTTTATTGTCTTTATTATTGTAGCTTTGTGTTTTGTTAAAGCATCGGGACGATGCCTTTTTCAGAGGAGAGCATTGCCACGTTCGTTTCCTCAAGTTTTGTTATCACCCCGTTATACTACGTTCAGCGCAAACCGCACCTACGAAGTTCGAAAAGCTTCGAGGCTATAGTAGATTGTTTTGTAAAGGTTATGCCCACTTTGTGAACATTACAGATTATTGTGGAACCTGCGGTGCCGCTAGCGATAATGCTAGAACATTCAATGGCAAGTGTATAAATGCTAAGGCGCTTCGCCACTTGTCAGTTGATCGACGGCGATGCCCCGTTTGCTGCTATCATGCCAGTGTGTATCCCTTTAATCTTACTTTTCGTTTGTTGGCCACAAGTTTGGCCCTAATAAAGAGTTCCATCTGATAATCGAGTCTGCTTCCTTGGTCCACGTCACGACCCCGTGACACTATCATTTACATCTATTTAGGTACATACTTGACATTGCTTTTTTTTTGCAAATACGTCTTATTGCTATCACATTCCAGTAAATGAAAGTGTTATGTGCGGTCTGTGATGTTATTGGGGCAGGACCGCTCCAGAAAGAATCAGACAGCACGCCAGTGCACAAACACACGTCCAACTTCTATTGTACCCTTCACACATGGACAACCCACACATTACGAAGTTCCTAACAAAAAAAAAACACGCGGCTAAACTAAATGAATAAGTAGAACGTTCGGCCTACAGTTCAGGTCGTCGGGGTAGTAGCCTGGGCCGTCGTTGATGCCCCGTCGGCACCATTCAGTGGCGAAGTCGACGTTGTGCGGCGTCGTCACCTGCAGTGACGAGGTCGGGAGACGCAGGGTCGCCGCGTCGAACTCCAGTGGCTCAGCGCCATTGTCGACGAACTGGAGCCGACGACACACGTGTTCCGGCGGCAGGGGCTTGTGCCCTTGAGCACCTGCAGTCCGCCTCGGAAACCCACGCCAGCCCTCCTGGAACAGCGGCGCAAGGGCAGGTTCAGGCACCCGGCGCCAGCTCTCCACGACCAGCGGGACAAGGACAGGTTCAGGAACCTGGCGCCAGCTCTCCTAGACCGGTCGTCTAGCGGAGGCTGAGCTGCCCACTCGGCTGGTACGAGTGTCGCGACGTGGCCTGGGTCGTACCTATGGGCCAGACGCCCACCGAGGTAGTCCTGCCTCGAACGACGTACCTCGCGCACTGCCGAAGGCACGGGTCACGCACCCTCGAGGCCGCGCCTCACGAGCTGTCGTCTTCCTCGTAGGCACCGCACGGCACATACACGCACACATCACATCCTCTTCGCCACCGCACGGCACACTATTGTCGTTTTTTAAGTTTCGGTTTCGCGTCCGCGCAGCACATATTATGACACGGTCTATGCCTTTCTGGTACAACACCTGGTGGAAGAGCAGAAAAGACTCGGGGTCTGAGAGAGCCAATCGTACTGTGTTGGTAAGCTTCGAATTATTGTGAGCCATCATTTCCTGCACAGTCGATCCTTGCTCCTACCACCTGAAAACTTTCTGCAACTGGTTTATTTCTGTACTGTTGCAACATTAACACACCATTAACCGTGTGATAATTTCATAATATGTCAAAATAGCCGCATAATGTCCTTTTATGTGATGACAAAAATAATGCGTCAAAAATTAAGCCTTAATGTATGATCACGTGGCTATTCGCACTGTTCTTCTTGCTTCCGCTTTATACTTCCGATTTGATGGGGTGTCTAACGCTTTAAACATGAATTTATAAAACGCTCTATCACCAATTTTTACCATTTTACCAGAGTGCTTACACTTGTTGCTGTTTCGTACTAATATTATTGAATATATCATAACTTCTCAAATTATGCACGAAGTGGTTGAAGTACAAACTATGGACAGCATGCTGCTATTGTGTTCAACTCTTAAAGGCAAAGCTTAAAGAGCCCTCCACCTACAATTTTGTTTTAGCAGTGTAACACCTTGAGTCTTTCAGTACCACGCCTATTCAAATTGATCACCGGAGATCAACGTTACGAATAGTCGTTTTTGGCATATTCGATATGTTTCGTGTCCACTTAGCACTTCTTAATAGTTGGTGCAGCCACTGAACTTTCAGAATCAGTTTGAATTTTTTCTGATTTGGCTTTATAGTGACTTCTCACCGGCCTTTTCGCAAACAATTTCAGTTGGGAAACGTGCTTAGCTGACGAACTTTACAGAAACGCGTGCCGTTTTCTTGGTTTGTCTTTTTTAGTGATGAGCACCAGTACTTGTCTCTCTTCTCAAGAGTAAAAGTTTATTGCTTGCAGCTCTCTTGAGAGAAAAATTATGCGACTAATATCAGTGTATTAGTGAGCTGTCAAAAAGGGCTGAAATTCCAGTGAACCAAATCTCCAGATTCATGCATGACGCTACTGTGGCGTGAGTGGGATGAGGTAAGTATTTATGACCTTACCTTATGCTTCTAGCTATTTACCACCAATAGCTTAGTTTTTGTGGTGCCTGAGGCCAAAGCGGAGCTTTTTTCATTTGAGCATATTGGCAGAGGGCCAAAATGCGACAAAAAGGCATCAAGTTGCCATTGAGAGACTTTTATTAAACCACTAGCTTTTGCAGTCGGCGATCCGCTGGCCGGGTTGGCGAGGCCAAAAGCACTTTAAGCAGCGAACCACTGGCCGCCTAGAAAATGTTTATTTTTGACATTCCTTTATATATGGCAGCACAGCATTCTGCGTTTGCACTTTGCTTGGTATACCATCCGCTAGATGAATATAGTTTATGTTTTTAGCTGTTTGTTAGTTTTTTTTTTCTTCAGCGGCGAAGGAAGCACAATCCCGGCTTTTTCGACACAAGGCCTTGCTAATGAAACGCGAAGAAACCCGCTCTCGTGACCTTACCGATGTGCCTACAAGCCTCCAAATGGGCTCATTTTCCTTACCACATTCTAGCAAACAATGTCAAGCAGAATCCATTGACACTTTCTTTAGTTAGTAAGGCACAGGGCAAAACGTCCGAGAGCCTATGGGAGTGTGAAAAATGTGGTTTCTCTTCAGATGCCAGTGTGCTTTCAACTTTTTCATTCACGAAAGCCAAACACAAAGCACCCGATGCAGTCGATCATTGCTAAGCGAATAAAACAAAATGTGTTATTTTATGACGTCTGTTGCGGATTTTATTGCGGTTTAGGTGCACTGACCCATGCTGCCGGTGGGCACAAAGATGTTCCAGCAGCAAACCAGGCGGACATGTCCACGGAGGGAGCAGTAGCCAATGAGTCAAGTGAACCATTTACGTACACTCGCATGTATTTTTCTCGTTGTACATTTCATTTTATTGTTTAGGGGGGGTTCAGACGCACAAAAACATTGTTATACAGCTTCCTCGCAGGAGAATGGCATGAAAAAGCACTGAATGCTGTTGAGGACAGGACTCACTCCATTCGCGCTGTGTCGAGGTTGTTCTGCATTCTGAAGCATGCTATGAAGAGTCGCATGCGAAATTGGCAGAATCTTCAAGTCAAGTCATTCACAAGCACAGCTTCGAATGAAGTTTTATTGAGTTTTTTTTTCATAACGAAATTTAAAAAGTAACAAGCAACAAAAAATATGCATTTCATCGGCTCGCCAAGCTCGCCTGATGAAATTGAAAGCCACAAAATGCACGTGCAGTTTTGTACCTAAATGGCATAAAGAGGTGAAAGAACATATCTAGAATTGCATTACTAAATAATCCGAAAAAGTGCAAGTGTTCAAAAAGGCATCAGCACAAAGAAAGACTGACGATATTCGATATGCAAAGAGTTGTGGAGTAATGGGGTCTGTCTGGATGCAATGAGCGGAGTGCAAGAAGTGGGCTTATGAAAATTGCGTGAGGGCCCACGGAGTGCATTGCTAGTGCTTCAACTGGAACAACTGAAGAGATTAACTATTTTTCACACTGTCTTGTTTTGCCCCACAGATTGGGGAAAATAAAACACATGGTACAATTTTTATTTCTTCTTCATGAAGAACTTTCGATCTGTGGCAGCATGGTCATGTTTCTGTAGCACATCCCTTATACCCAAAGTAAAGTTCCTGCACTAACATTAAACCCTTTACTGTCTAATGTTGTGGATTCGCAACACAACGAAAAAATTAGAGCAAGGAAGTCGTGGAATGCAAGCCACCTTTAATGCCAGCTGTGAAGTACTGACAAGAAACGTAGATGTCGGCATGAAAAATCTAGCGCTCGCTTGTGTCAGATATTTTATGCTGGAACCAATTGTTTTGTAACTGATGGCGGAGAGCACAAAGCGCATGCAAGAGAGCTTACTTCTTTGTTCTTTTCTACCTGGATGACGCGAGTTCTCTCTTCAATATTTTGTTTATCTCATGTTCATACGCTCAAGACATGGCACACGACAAATTGCATAATTCTGAAGTACGCTTTTCATGCCAAGGTCCTCGCTTCTGTGGCATGTTGAGAAATGAAGACATACATAAAAGTATGCATTAAAGGTGCATTTCACGTAATTTACCTGTGGAATCATTTAACGGTTGCTATAAGTAAGGCTGGAAAATGAAAACCATTTTTATTTCTTCCGGCAGTTTCATTATTCAGGCATTGAAGGGTTAATAGGAACAAGTAAAATAAAAACTTATGTTCAGTATTTTTAATTTTTGGCCGCATTTTGCCTTGCCCTACTTACACAAAGCAGCGTAGTCTTTGTGCTTACGAGCTTTGACTGCACTAGTGACTTTGCCTATTGCTGTTTTGGTTTTGTCTAACACAAAAGAATGTACTGTTGTGAGCTTTGTGACTCGATTTGAATAGGGGAGCCCAAAAAGTCTAGGTGTAGGAGTGAAACTGCTGAACATGCGCTGATTTTTGTTTCGTGACAAAGTAGCTTGAGGCCATGTGAAGCCAGACAGAGCCGATTGCATGAAGAATAGGCAAATTTGTGTATTACCCACAATTCCCGTGCTTGTCAAAGTGTCATGCATTGCAGCTCCCATAGCAGTGGAGGAAGTGACATTTTATTTTTTTAGTATACTTTGAAGCCGGAAAAGTACTGTTTTGAAGCAGCCTTAAGTGTTTCTGCAGCACTTAAGGCTGCTCAGACTCCGGACTGCGGAGGGACAAGGGCTTTTCTCAGGCTGTTCGCCTTTAGCCCTTTGCCCCTGCAGTGAGCTCTGTATCCGGCTTACTGTAAATAAAAATACTACTACTACTACTACTACTACTACTACTACTACATCAAAGCATCTCGTAAAAAATATTATTTAGTATAAAATATATTTTACAGAAAAGCAATGTATAGTTCAAGAAGCAAACAATTAAAAATGGCTGATTGTAAAAAAAGTGCTGTCAAGTGAGCGTTATATTTAAAATACTAGTACTTTTAGCAGAAATCAAATGAAACTGGTAAATCTGAGCACCACAGTTTAGAACTAACCACATTCCCAAATAACTGTTGCCAAATAAGCTGTAGATAGATAACCGGTATCAGTTAAAGTCAATCCTGCTCATTTTCACAAGATTTCACCACACCGGCCTAAATGTCGTGCTGAAAGCGAAAAAAGCTGCAAATTGACTCACGTGGTTGATATGACAGATTTTGTCACATGAATGAAATCAGAGCCAATAATTCTACTCACTAATAGCATACTGGGATGATAGTGTACAGATTTCTTTCAGTTTGTTTGGGACTAATGAGTGGGTCAAACAGTAAAAGTTTCTCATTTTTCATTTCTCAGTGCCGTTTCCGAGCAGGTTTAAAGCAATTACCAACAAAAATTACTTTTTGGAGCAGCATGGAGCAGCACTTTGATCACTGCCACAGACACTAGTGCCAGAGTTCCCTGTAGTCTACTTATAAGAAGCCCCATCACGGTGGTCTGGTGGCTAAGGTACTCGACTGCTGACGCGCAGGTCACGGGAGTGAATCCCGGCGGCGACGGTTGCATTTTCGATGGAGGCGAAAATGCCGTTAGGCCTGTGTGTTCAGACTTGGGTGCATGTTAAAGAGCCCAGGTAGTCGAAATTTTCAGTCCTTCTCTAAAGCATCTCTCATAATCATATGGTGGTTTTGTGTTGTTATATCCCACATATAAATCATCTATTTATAAGAAACTGTGATGTAAGGTACCCGATGACAATGATAACTATAAAACATCATTTTTTTCCCATGAATGAAAACAAATAGAGGGCATAGAAGGTGAGGAAAAATTACGAAAACGCTAAGTGGACTCAGGGTTGAAGACGCAGGAAGCAGTGGCTAAACGGCAAAGCCAAGAACAAGCTGCTATCAAAAATGAGCCAATCTCGCAATGCCGCACACGCTGAAATACACCTGTAGAATGAAATCGTTGTCATGACAGTGTATTTGGCCAGAGATCCTTCCCAAGGCAACGTAGAAAATTTAGACATGCACGATTATAAAACAAAGTACAAAAACAACCGCTTCATACAAATTGTAGATTTCAACCAACACTGACATCACAGAAGACTGGCTTGTGCAGTACAGAAAACACCCTTTATATCAAAGTCGCTTCATTGGAATCATCGCTTTTATCGAAGTGTCATGCAGTCCCGACCTAAACATATGTATTTTAGACCAGACTACTCGAAGCATGACGAAAGCTTGTTGTGCTTAGAGCAGGCGAGCAACCGTCCACGCTGCCGAAGTACATGTGCGCTTTTTCACATGTCCACGTCCCGTGCCGAGCAGCCTTTTTTGAGCTGAGCGAGCGATATTCGTGCTAGCATCGCCATGACTGATGCAGAGTGGTGCAGACGGCATGAGGGTCTCCGTGGCGTGGATTTCACCCCAACCCCTCTTCGTGCCCTACTCCAGCAAGGTGGCGATTGCTAGCATGTCGCCTGCTCTGCGTTACGCCACTGGCCATGCCGGTGGTGTCACGTGGTACCACTGGCGTGCTCCCTGGCCCTTAAGTTTTCTCCATCAGTGTTTGGAAGACACGCGTGCGCATTCATTGTGCAAGACCTGTGTAAGCGCGTGACGTTGTATGTGCCCTTTGTGAGCGTTTAGTTACCATCAAAAGAACATGAAAACACCGGTGCATGCATGGAAGTGTCTGACACTGGAGCAGAAAGTTCAACAGATACGTGAGGCAGAAAAAACGAGGTGGGCAAAAGTCTAAAGATGCAAGACAATTCGGAATACCACCATAAACATTATCAACTCTTCTGAATAAAATGATTCCATACTGGGCGGCTTGGAGAAGAATTTCTCAGCCAAACGAAAGCGCAACCGTGACTCTATGTACCATGAAGTGGGAAGAGTGCTTCTTGAATGGAACGCTAGAAATGCAAACCTTCCTGTAGATGGGCCTGCATTGATCGCGAAGCCAAAGCCTTACTTAGCCAGCCAAATGGGGAAGCAAGATTTTGAGTGAAGCATTGGCTGGCTTGAACGTTACAAGTGACAGCATGGCGTGTCTTCAAAATCAAATGTTGGTGACATGCAGGGCAGCTGCGGATCGCGACGTCGTGGACCGATTGTCACAAGCAATGGCTGAGAGTCCTACGAAAATAGACATGTAAAACTTGGACGAGGCGACACTCTTTTACATACATTGCCGAAGTGCACGCACACTGCTGCTGGCAGAACTTCATCAGGATGTAAACAAACCAATGAGCGCCTTACAGTGCTGTTCGGTGCTCAAGCGACAGGGGAGGACAAGCTTCCTTTCCCTAGGAAAAATGCCAATAGAGAAAGCTATTGGTCCTATAGAGAAATCTTATTGGGTCTATAAGAGATATATTGTGAATTTATAACTCTTATTTGAATTGTATTGGCACCAATAAAAATCAATTGACCCCATCTACTTGTCACCAATAAGACCTATACGTCGTACCTATTTGTCACCTATAGAAGCTATAAACACGTATTGGCGCCATTAGGATACCTCTCGGCGACAGCTATTTGTGTGTATTTGTACCAATAGCCTCTAATAGGTTAGACGTATTTGTCGTCTATAGAACCAATAAATAGTGGCTATTAGTCATTTATAGGACTAGCAGGTGTGAATTGCCACCAGAATCAAATAATTGTGGGGTTACATGCACGGTATTAAATGGTCATTTATATGTATTTCATTTAGTAGCGAATACAATGAAAAGGGAATTTTAGATTTGCTCGACATGTGAAGAAACGGCTGTTATTTCCGTATGTGGATGTTCGAAAATATTGCACCGAATATTTTTAATAAATGTCCCCAAAACGATTTTACACATGTGAATTTGAGTAATTTCATTCTGTACTCAACACTGTATATTGTACTTGGGGAATAAGACCGCAAAAATTAAGGTTCAACTTATCATAAGAGTTTAAAAAAGAGCTTAGATGAAACTAAAATGTTTCAGTAGGCAAACTCAATGTTATTTTCAAAAGAGCATGCGAATGGGGGGAGGGGAGTAAATAAGCTAACAATTAAATAAGCGAAGTCGAAGTGTACGGTATAAATTGTCACAGCCTGCTTGAATGAATCGTCCTTTTCAGCCGGTGGGCGAATACATTAATCCCAATATTAAAAAATGCGAACAGTAGGTCTCCCCGTACCACTGGTTGCATTACTTCTCAAGCCTTGGTGGTAATGAAAAGACAAGCCATTCATGATGCATAATAACCAGACTTGCATGACCAAGCTATGAGCGCGGTGAGACGAATTCGAACAGCACAGTTCGCGTTTCTTTCTGTCACCCCTATACGTAGTAACGTAGGTGAGCTCGCTCAAGCGCTTGGAAGATGTTTGCGTTCACTGCCCCAAGTTCATGAACCGCAGGAGTGTCTTATTACGCACCACTAGCACAAATTAAAATGAGAAAAGTTTCGACATTTAAAATACCCAGCAGTACGATACAGATAGGGTACAAACTTGAAAAACTAATAGAAAAAAAGGCTATGATGTCGCTATAATGTTTTTAGTTTCGTCGTTGAAATTTTGGTTTTCTAAGCTTTTTTTTCATGTGCCTGTAGCTAAGTATATTTGAGGAGAGCAGAAATAATGAAATAAATTAGCAAAAAAAACTAAACTTTCTTTTTGCATGGCATCGGCAGGCCTTGGCGCGAGTGCTCAAGCGAACGAGCGTGCAAGTGGGCCAACTACAGCCAGCCGCAGCCGCAGCTGGTGTTGGTTGAAGCCACACGTGACAACCAGCTCATCCAACCAGTCCATCGAGGCCATCGCAGAAGTCATCCAAACGCTGTAATTCCGCCACGTGCTCACACCACATCATTTCAACAGTCATTCTTTTTGCGCACCGCCCGAGACTGGAATGACCTTCCGGAAGAGGCGGCAGTCATCCGAGATTCTGCGCGCTTCAAGAATGCCATACAAGCAGCAGACTCAACTGCATCTTAACCATTACTTTTGATACCGCCTTTCATCGCCCACCCCTCATGTAAAGTTCCATACGGAACCTTTGAGGATATAATAAATAAATAAATAAATAAATGTGTGGTGCAGCCATAGGTCGTGAGTTTGGCGTAGTCGTGTTCGAGTGTTTAGGAGTTTAATTTGCGCATAAACGTACGTGGGAATCGCAACGATGATGCTAGATTAGTCATGAGCATCAAAGGAGTTATGGATTACAGTGCTAAAAGGGTGTCGGACTTCAAAACCAAGTGGTACTGTGTGTGCCGACAGGATGCCCACCAAAATGGTTTTTTCCGAGCGGTTACCCTGCCGCTGTTAGGTAAGTGAACTGTTTTACTAGCCAGTAAAAGGTACCTACTATTACGTGGAGTTTTACGTGCCAGAACTACGATACGAATATGAGAAACGCCGCTGTGGAGGGCCCCGGTGTTCTTTAACGTGCTCTGATGAAAATGTTTGACTCGTTTTTTTCTGGAATTTTTCCCCGTCTACAGTACAACTTTTGAACAGAGTATGGGCTGTTTGCATGTGCAGACGCTGGCATAAATGCACGTTGTCGACTTGCGCATTGAAAGACTAAAAAAGCCGAATCTCAATTCGAACATGCTTAATCCAAACTTCCGGCTAATTCGAACTCACGATAAGGTCCCATCAAAGCTATGTGCATTGCAATGGGCAAAAACGCCCGGTAATTCGAACGCGCAAGCACTTGCGACATTTAATTCGAACATACCACGCTCCAAAAATTCTCTAACCACCGAATGCAGAGATGTTACTTGGCTCGCGACTTCAACTTAACTTGAGCAAGTCGGCGCGAAGCAAGCAGTGGACTTCAAAACGCCCGACTCAGCCTTCGCGTTTCATAGATGCTCAGGCTGTCTTTCTTGGTCAAGTCGAGAAGGAGCTTCAAAGCAGAAACACGCTGCTCGCCTGCTAACGAGGGTAATAATGAAGTTGTTCGCGTAAGGCATGCATTACCCCCAAAAACGACCATACGTTTTAAAATAACTATAAAAACGAAGGGCCACAAGCATATTCTTGCTATTTTATGGCTAACGAGCGGCACTTGGTGCCTGCCACCACAGTGATGAGCAGTGTTGCTTCTGTAAAGCGTTCGTTGCCCACTGGTTTTAGTGGCCACCCAAATGCGGTGCGTTTCACCACGGTTGCTTGTTTGGAGGAGAAACAAGCATCGCGTTGGGTTCTTTCGTCGTTTTTTTTTTCTCAATCGAACGCCAAGGCACGTATTTGTGCTGACCTGGCTCATGACGTGACGCGATTTTCACGGTATTTGCCTTTCTGTTCGCCTGTGTGCATGCCTGTAATGGTCTAGGTCGCAGTTATTATGAAAAAAAAACAAGTTCTGTGAACAAATGTGATTCGTATTCTTTTGTTGAGCTTGGTAAACAAGAGGAAAAGCGGGGGTCAGGACATTGCCCTCAGCAGAATTCTGTCTCGCGGGGTGCAGCAATGTATCGCTGCATCATGGTGACGCGGATAAAAAAAACCCGTGATAGGGGCACCTCTTTTTTTATGTGTGTGTAATTTTACGTAGCGTTGTGCTACAAGCGATGCCTTTCTGAGCGAGAAAACAGCGCCCTAGACGGGACGAAAGGATAGACGAGGCCCACGGACACAACACAATTTTTTTTTTACCGAAAGAGACGGAAAATGTCGTCGTGTTATAGAAAAACAGAAATAGCCTTTGCGGTTACGGAACACTTCGGCGTTGTTGACACCGGGGCTATTAATACGCACGTGTGTGTCGTCGACACAACCTGTAACGCAAGGGAACTCAGCCACTTCATAACAGTCCGCCGGCTGCGGAAAGCGCACCAGCATCGCGTTACAGGTGCTTTGCGACGAGTAGCGTAACTTTTCCGACTGCATGGCGCACTGTCGACTACGGAATGCGGACGAAATTTCCGGTGACTGGTTGGAATGTGCCTGCTGTAAAACCTGAGAGCTGTAAAACCTGAGAGCCATCAGTAGCTGTAACACTGGATGCACGGGCTGTCTTCGGTTGTCCCCACTTTCACGGAGCGGCAACATAACGAGCAACTGCCCCACGGCGTTCTTCGTGAATCTGTACCTAGCGTAGAATTGTTGGTCGTCGTACAACTCCATCGGATTTCCTTGGTCACGTAAAGCGGTTCCAAGAATCTTTGGCAGGCAGTGCGCCTCAAAAAATGCTACGCTTATAGCGAGGCAAGCAAACTCAAAAGCGGCCACCTTTCACGCGACGTCCATTTATGAGGTGGCCATGTTGGAATAACGCGTGAAGTCGCTTTCAAGCAAGCCCCGCAGCTGACTTGAAACTTGTCCTGACTCCGACCGAGCCAAGTCGCCTTCAAGTCATCCGCAAGTTCGAGAACGATTTATGGCGACCGGCAAGACTGTCTTGAGTCAAGAACGAGTCAAGTACGAGTCAAGTAACATCTCTGCATTCGGGGGTAAGCACCCCGCCCGATCCCGCGGCGCCACCTGCGACACCTCAAAGTCTCACACAAACCGACACTGGTCGGCATATTATACATTCTCTTGGAATCCAGATACCCGCCAATGATCCCACATTACTCCCCATACCAAGACCCCTACACCGCGAACTCCTCATTACACCACTTCCCCGTAACATGCACCCCGACCACCACGATAAACGTCGCAGAGCTCGCGCTAAAACTCTACACCTATGTTACGGCGCCGAACCAGACGCCGTATGGGTAGACG
Source organism: Rhipicephalus annulatus (assembly GCA_013436015.1). Taxonomy (NCBI): domain Eukaryota; kingdom Metazoa; phylum Arthropoda; class Arachnida; order Ixodida; family Ixodidae; genus Rhipicephalus; species Rhipicephalus annulatus. The sequence goes on along the minus strand of WOVY01003722.1, from coordinate 180,158 downwards.
CAGCCTGCGTGGGTGGTGAAGCGGTCGCTGCCGTGGTGGATCACAATCTCTCTCCCATAGGTACACACACACTCCCTCCAGACACGTCCCCCGAAGCTGCAGAGGAAGCTGCCATTGCCTTAGCAATCGTAAACACAGAAGCACGGTACGTCTTATCAGATTCCAAAACCGCAATCTTAAATTTTGCACAAGGCCGAGTTCACGTCCCTGCTTTTTGCATACTGGATTCGCCCGCTGCAACCCCGCCCCGTCAAGTGGAGTTGATTTGGGTGCCCGCGCACTGCGGGAATCCTGGAAACGAGGCCGCCAACCTCTTAGCCCGAGGTTCTTTAAACCGGGCTCCCGCGGCCTCCGATCTGGGATTCACGAAGGACCGCGCGCACACTTTCAACGAGCTGACTCAGGCCTATAGGGCAGCACGTCAGCTATATCCCCCACCGCACAAGTCCCTGAGCAACCGACAGGCAACCCTCTGGCGCCAGCTACAAACTCACACTCTTCCCTGTCCTCTCATTCTATCGCACTATCACCCCCTTTTCCTCACCTCAGCCTGTACCCTTTGCCCTGAACCTCATGCTTCTGCTATACACATCCTTTCTCACTGCCCGGCGGATCCTCCCCCGCGGGTCCTAGAGCACCTAAAGACTTGAGAGGATTGGAAGACCCTACTGCGCTCAGAGGACCCGGTTGAGCAGATCATGGCGGCCGACCGGGCTGCCAGCGTCATGGACCACCACCAAATGAACGCTTGAGCGCAAAGGGGTCGTGCGGGGGCCCGGGAGCCTGTGTGCTCCAAACTCCTCTGTTGAATAAAGTTTTTCTCCTCCTCCTCAATGCTGCGCACGAAGGAAATGAAAAGGAAAGAAAAGGCTGCAGTGGAATGCTTGCTCTCTCTCTCTTTCAAACGCCTATCGGCGTTGTGCCCATGTCATGCTTCTCCTTTTTCCGTTCCTACCACATAAAGACCCTTCTCCTTTCAATGCCGCACACGAAGAGAGAGAGCAAAAAAAGAAAGCTGTCGCTGGATTGAATGAATGTGTGATTGAAGCACGGAGGAAGGAAAGGTAGGAGAGGGCATGCCCACCCGGCGCACGGCGTGAAAAGTGTGGAGGAAATGACATCATGGTGGCCATATTTACTGGGCACAATGGCGGCATTGCTATGGTTACGTGTTCCACAGTGGAGCTGGTCTAGCAGTGAGCGGCCGCGGCTGGCGGTGGCATGTGTGCCTCCCCAGGTCTCGTGCTGAGCCGTGGCGGAAAATATCCGTGCTATACGCTGCGTTATTGGTTACGCAGTGTTCTCCTGGCCGTTACTGTACTCTTAACAATGTTTACAAATCATTTTGTCCATCACAGGGTTTCAACAGTGCATAGTATTCACTGTTGTATTCAGCGAAATTGCGTTGGGCACCATGACGAAGCGGAACGACAACGAATGCCTTGCAGGTCAGTGACGGTTGGGCAGTGCTCCTGCTTGTGACAACCTACGACGCTGTTGAGCCCAGCAAGACGCAATGAGGACCATGTGCACATACGCAGTTTCATGTTTGTGTATGTACAGTAACAACTTGCATGTGCGTATTAAAACACCTGTTATCTTCTGCTTCGTACACTCTCCCCAAGCATTGCATGTAATCTCAACGTAACAGCAACCGCGTTCAAGTGTCACTTGCACCGTGCTCAAAGTCATCATGGTCGCAGATTGCTGACGCCGGTGAGTTTCACGCGGAACACGAACACAGTGGCTGGACGCTGCATCGGCCGCGTGGTGGAATGCAACCGTGGAAGGTGCACGACCGATCTTGTTATCTGTACAGTTGCTGAAATAATGACATGAAAACACTCCCCGTTGTCAATGCAACTAGCGTGCGTTCTCTTGTACTTGCTTCGTTGTCGGTGAGCTGTTACTCGGTGTTCGTACTAGGACGAAATAATTTCGCCGAAGGTGCCGTGCTGGCCCAGAGTGTTGAGCCCCGTTCCATTAGTTTCAGATCATCACGACACGTGCGCGGCACAGCTCACGTGCTTTCCGAGTCGAAGAAAGAGTCGTGCCTTCTGCTTTACATTCGGATGCAAACAAGAGAGGAGAATTTGCCTAGTCAATAGGGCCGACTTCCGGCTTCACCATGGCTTCACAACGAGTGACGTCAGAGCCTCTCCTACCTTTCCTTTCTCCATGGGTTGAAGGAAAGAAAAAAGGCACCATCTTCTGCAGCCCTTGCCCCTTGCAGGAGCACGGCTCTGTGCCTTGAAAAGGGGGGAAGGGGGTCTCTTACGCGCCAATGCCACGCTTCCCGCTTTTCCGTCCCTGCCATGTAGCCATTCTCTTTTCAACGACGCGCGCGAAGAGAGCAAAAAAAAGCTGCCGTAGAGTGTTGGTTTTCTCTCAAATGCCGATCTGCTTCTCTCTACGTGGAGAAGCTCCTCTTTTTTCATCCCGTGCTGGTCATGCTGCGGCTGGGTAGCGGAGAGACTCCACTACGCTACGCTGTTGTTGTCGTTGTCTTTAGAAAGTGTCGACGCTGGACATTTCCGCGCGTAGCATCTCTTGCCAGGAGAATGCTGAAGCCGAAGTAGAGATGCTTTGCAAGCTGCGTGCGAAATTGATTGACTCGCTGCAAGGCAAATGTGTGCAGATGCGCATCACCGATTACGTCAATTATTAACGGATGTCCTGTGACTTGCGAATAAATGTAATTCTTGTGAAACTTCCTCCTCGTGTGTTAGCTAAGTGCACACGCGCCACTCCGTTTATTTATCTTTCATTAATTCAAAGTTCCTTTAATTCGAACAAATTTTCGGGCCCTTTCGTGTGTGAATTATCGAGATTCGACTGTAATACCCTTCGGGGACGGCAAAGAATTTATGAACAAAAATTCTACGCTGCTGTCCAACCAATATTACTGAACACCGTTCTGTGGCATACATGGTTGTAGTAGAGAGGCTCTAATTTGGTTGTAGTAGAGAGGCTCTAACTGATCCCAAGGTCTCTAAGCTGAGACCTTGGGATCAGTTTCGTCTAGTGCCGTTTCGCCTTTCTCACAGCTAGCCACACAAGTGACCGGTGTTTTGTTTCTTGGATACAAGCATAATCGATCCGCTGTACAGATGTGACTAAATATCCGTCCTTACCATTTGAAAGCAGTTACCTTCTGCCAGTCCACCGGAATTTCTCTTATTCTAATTCTACAGTATGATGAATCTGCACATTTTTTTAAATTGTAATGCTCATTTTTTTAGTATCACTTCTAAAAAATTTCCCTCCTAAGTCCTGGTGTTTCATATTTGCTCTTCTTTTCAGGCACTACCTGGAAAAGTGGTGCAAGTGCATACATTTGACAAAGGAGAACAGCACGCTTGCAAAGCTTTTTGCGGGAAAAATTGCCAACTTGATTATGTGATCTTGTAGTATTTATAAATATAACACATGCCTCACTTAAAATGTAATTTTTTCGTTAGAATATTGGCTTTTCTATAGGCAATTTTGCTATGGTTGCTGATACTGGGGATGGTGGCAAAGCCCTGGTGGACTATTTGGCTAGAATAGTCTACTTGCTTGGAGGTCTCTATGAGGAAGATGAGTCGCTAAACAAACAGCCTCACAAAATACCAACAGTGGGACAAACGCAGGAGAACCTCCATCTGTTGTGAAATAAAGTGGAGTGCGTAGGTGACAACCATGACCTCATAATTTGCCCGAACCAACCAGAACAGGCAATCTTTGTGCCCAGCCGAAACACCCAACAAAGCCAGGTGATTGACTTTTTGTGCATGAATAAAGGTTTGTTTCACAGATTACCACTTCTACGAAGATGTCACGGTTAATTTAGCGGTATTTTCTGAGCTTTTATGGATTAGTTGCGTATACAGTCAAACCTCTTTATAAAAGAAACTGATATAAGAAACAAATGGGTATAAGAGACACTAGTTTTCTATGGTAAAATACGGGTTGATAAAAAATTGATGCGAGGTATCCTGCTCATAAGAGACATCTTATATAAGGGACAAGAATTGTTTCCCGAAGCATGCCTCTTACAAAGGAGTTTAACTGTAATAAATTACTGCTTAAATAAGATTTTTCTGCCAACCCACTGACTTCATTATAATTAGGGTTTAGTATATCGCATTTCGCATGACCGGCAACGACCAACAATCGCCAGAAGAACATACATAAACATCCACTTTGCCAACTTCAGGCTAAATCTCATAGAAGAATCATTGGCTCTACATTTTATGGACCACAAAGCTGTAATATTGAAGGCAAAGCTGAGTGTGCAACTAATAGGACATACTATTTATGAGAAAGAAACATTGTACAAAACTGTATATCACTTTGTCACTCATTTACATGCATGATGGGTGAATGTCATGGGTAATTTATTGTAATACTGTAAGATCCCAACGCTTGATACACTCATTATTCACTTCATGGGGATGTGGAGATTTTTTAGAATTAAAATTATTCTTGGCTGGAGAGAAAGATTATTTTCTGTGTTTTTTAACAAGCGGAAGTCCTGAAGGAATAGGCACGGCCCTGCGTTTGATGCATTTTTGACGCTTGCCTGTCACGCACAGGTAGGGGAGTTAAGCCCAACATGCATGGCCAACGAACCTGTGCGTCAACAAGACACTACGTCTCTGGCACTGTGCATGTGATGCTCCTGCCCTAGAACCGGCATCCTAATACTACTGGTGGTAGTGATCTGCAATAATATGGCCCGACTTCTGCTACCCTTAACTATCGTGGTTCTGTTGTTACTTGAGATGGCCTGCCGAAGCTCACTTTGGCCAGGGACAAGGTGAACTTACACTCACCACAGTCACAATCCAACAAGGGACATAGCTTGGCACAAAGGCAAAACAGCTCGTTCATCAGGCTAAACCAATGAAATGGACCCTACCATGCCCTATAACAAGATGTTTGTTAGGAGGGATGAACTGTGGCAACTGTGTGATGGCCGGCAGCCACTGATAGAGCTCTTTTCCCACCACATTAGTACATGAAAAAGAAGATGCGGCCTGTTGCATCAAATTGCTATCAATGGGGGAGTGCGTCTTTGTTGATTTGGCCGCTTGCGGCCCCTGTTTTGGTGAGGCTTTAAAGTACGATGGTGATGAGGGCACTCCAGCGCACAAAGCAGACGCCAGTGTTCGGGCTACACTCTAAAAAAATTGAGTATTTGGGGTGTGTTTCTGCTACACATCAGTAATAGCCATCCACTTCGAGTACTTTCCTCACCCCATACCACAGTTTTAGTAGTTTGGGATCACGAATGACACACACGTAATCAGTGTGACGTTTCCTGACAGGAAAGTGGCCGGTGCCGGGCTTTCAAGGAAGGAAATGTGCGCAAGTCAGATGACGAATATTAGATGCAAAGCAGCTCTTTGACTAGCTAGTTTAACGCTGTCCCTCCGTCCGCACCGCTCACTTGCCCCAGAAGTTGAAGCGGTGCCAAGTAGCTCACGCCCTGCTAGCAATGTGCGGTGATGTCTTTCTCCCTCCCCTGCTGGGCGCTCGCCGTGTGTCATCTCTCTCGCTTCACCTTCTCCACCACTCGCAATGCTCGAGCCCACTTCCTACGTGGGCATCATCTCATCCGCGCGCCACCTCTCTTCCAGCCTGTGAGAAAAAGCCGCGAGCCGGTGGGTGTGCACGTTGCGCGCGCCTCGAGAATATCGAGGCACTGACAATGTGGACAGCACGCTGCCGCCTACCGCGCGATTGCGCCAACTGGCGGGACGCCATCACGACATACTTCATGCTAGTGTACGCGTGCCTTTCCCAGCTGTCGCCGGCATTGCGAGGGTTAGCGAAGCCGATCGTGTCCGCGAATGACGATGTCAACACTGACGAGGCGCAAGCCAGGGAAGCCGAATACAAGCGTCTGCAGTGAAAGCAGTGACACTGACGAGGTGCGAGTCAAGAACACTGATCACATTAAAAAAAATTGCCCGCAGCTTCCCTCGGGGGAACACTGAGGAGCATGCGGAAGCATGTAATTGGTTAACGGGTGTTAAATTGCGACTTACTTGGGTCGATGGCTAAATTGGTTAACGTGGTTGTGAAATGGGGTGTTAAATGAGTGAACACGTACGGCACGTATGCGAAAGGGCGGTGTTTTATTTATTGCGACGAACTTTGAGGACGATGGCTTTGTGGTCGGTAAAGTAAAGAGTGAGTGGATCGGGTTGCATCGGTCGTAGGTCGAAATTTCCAAAGACGTGGTCGATGCAGGTTCCGCGAATTGTGGTCGGCTGGTGGTGTTTGCAGTCGTCGTGCGTTGCGCGTTTCAGCGAGTGTCGCGACGCCATGTATTCGACTATCCAATCGTCCTTGATGACGTCGACGTTGAAGTCGCCAACTAGCATGAACGGTCGATGTTGCGGTTGTTGTTTCCTGTAATCTTGCACGGCCTCGTCGACGTACTTTTCTACGGCGGCACGGGAGAGGTTTGGCGCGAGGTACATCGTCATGACGTCGACGCCACAGACGGTAGCAACGCAGTGCTCGCCGTTGGCGCGTTGTTGAACGCCGGGCTGTAGCGCGCGCGGCACAGATGGTGGGCGACGGCGCGACGGCGCATGCGCGCGCGTCAGCTGTCGAATGTTCGAGAAGCGGTGCGGACGGCGCGGACGGCGCACTACAAGGCGCGAGTATAAGATGCTTCCGCATCTAAAATACAGACAGCGCGTGGGTAACACCTACGAAACGCGAGCCAAGAAAGCCGAGCGCAAGCGTCTTCAACGCGTCTCGCTTCCCGTGTTTTAGCGTTTCAAACGAACCTATACTTGAGTGAATGCTACACAATGTTTCGCTTCAAACTGTTCTTCCAGCACACGCGTCGACACCCGTTTCAACACGGTCAACACCGTGTGCACCGCTGCTGCTTTGCGTCCCATCGGTGTTTCCTTCAGAGGAGATAGTCAATAGTTTTTGTTGTGTAGCAGAACTACTCCCCGAATAGTCCACTTTTCTTAGAGTGTACGATGAAGTGGCCTCAGTATTTATGAGTGTCTGGTAATTTTATTGTGTGTGAATATGTGAGGGAAAGCTTGCCTCATGTTTCAACTACTTGAGTACGGTTATTTGGTGCGCGAGCGTGCGGCACCCTTATTTTCAGTGATGTGATGCCGTCAAGCTGTTGTGTGCTGCAGTGCATCCTAAACACGAGAAAAGACGCTACTGTGAAATATGAGCGACGTGCCCAAGTGTTTGTAGTTCCGTGATGGCAAAATGAAGTGAAAGGAGATGACGAAACTTGCACAAAAGGGTGAACATGAATGGTTCCTACACCAATCTGAGAAGGCAACAGTATGCATGATGACAAAAGGGCCATGCGTGGTGGCCAGAGAAAAAACGAAGCGGCAGAGAAAGACAGGCCTTGTTACTCTAAAAGAGTGGCTAGTTGGGCTGGTTGGTATTGCATTTTTGAAAGAAATATACTTTATATTTAGGAATGTTCAGGGAACATTTCAAAAAGAAGACAGGTAAGACAGAGCACACTGTTTTGTTTCTGTATTCTTTCTGAAATGTTCCCTGCGAACTAAAAAGGTATATTTTTTCGAAATTGCCGGGTTACTCGGCCGTTGGGTTCTGAACCCGGTCCCAGTGAACAGCTGAACTCAGAGCGACTTGCTACGTTACTTGGACATCAAGTTCAGTTGCCACAGTCATGTTGACACAAGCTTGTAAAAAATTCAGACTGGGCCCTTCAGGCCTGTCACCTATCGTTAATAAAACAAGTTCACCATCCATGCATGAGGAACTTGCTCATAATTGTAGCAGTAATCGGCATGGTAACCACATCAGACCGAATGACAGTCTTCAGCCTCCTTACTCTGTTTCACCAGGAAGAATGCAAACAAGGCATGCAGCTATCACTTGACGCAGAAACTGAATAAGTTAGCGGATCTCCAGTGAATGCTGAACTGATGCCAGTGTCAATGGCACCTTGAAAATGAGTTTTGCGGAAACCCACAAGGCAGAGGAAGGGTTAGAAAATTGAAAAAAGACAACCACCTGTTTGTAGCACGAAGCCAGACCAGATCAGGACAAATTTTTCGTGAACTAAGAAGATGCTCTTTCTGAGAAATCTCTTGTGGCTTCATTCTCTTTCTGAGAAATTTTCTTGTCGCTTCATTCTACAAAAAACGGTGTTCTTCTTTCCCCTGTTTAGCACCATACTTAGTGCCACTGGCACCTCGGGCCATTGCTGCTTCACTGTTACTCCGCAGAACACGAGTGAAGAAACCAATGTGTCGATACTCTCTCCAAAATCTGTCTGGGGTGGGCAGGTGTTACATACACGACTAGTTGGTGGCAGCACTTGCCCTGTGAATGATAGTTGCATACTAGTGGTGTAAGGATCACGACACAAAGAGAAGAACGATAGACTGGCTCGAGCTGTTCGTATTGGTAGAAACGCTCACCTAACATAGACGTAAATACATATACGCGTATTCTCTCAAGCCCGTGTATTCAGACTCTTGTCTTTACTGCAACATATTTGGTTGAGCGGTGCGATCCCTGTCCTCTCCACGAAACTCTACAGTGACTGTTTGCTCGCGGCAGGCGACAAGACCTCCCAGAACTTCCCTAACTCCACTCCGATCGTCACTCCTCCAGTCCCGCTTGCCAACCCACCGGTCGACAACTTCCGTCATGCTTCCAGTCTTAAAAGACCCTGACTTGCACTCAAGTGGCTAAGGTTACACATTCAACCAATGGCTGTCCCTGTACGAACGCGGCAGTGCTAGTTACAGATGGGACCCCAACCTCACGTTCGCAAATGTCATTTTTACCTCGATAAAACTCGTGGTGTTTGGTTTGTACTGAGTTGGTGAAAAACAGTGAGGTCATTCAATTATCCTAAGTGTGCACGAAACAGTGTGACCTTGCGTTTTGTAAAGATACAAGTGCGAAGGTTAGGTTAGGTTAGGTTAAGAAGCGTCATAAAACTGCATGAAACAATGTGAGCTACTGACAAATGGTGTTTTTCACGATTACAAGTCTGGAATTGCGATGTTTGTTGGGGTTAAGCTAGGAAGCATCGTGAAACCACCCAAAACAACGTCAATTGGTGAGATGGTGTTGTGTTTAGTTTCTTGCGCGAAACTGCTATGTCGTAAAAAACTGTGAAAGCACACGTAAGGTTGTGAACTAACGAGATACTGAGCTTTGTAACGTTACAAGTGCGAAACTGCTATATTATGGACTTGTCGTGAAATCTCATACAAACGTCGTGAAACCTTACAGCACGATGTCAACTAGTAGAATACAGTGTTCTGTACTGTTGTAAGGTGGTCTAAAAGTATGATGTCATGGAAATATCGTAAATTTGCACGAAACAGTGTGACCTAACGTAGTGTAGATAATAGTTCGAAGATTAGCTTAGGTTATGAAGCGTCATAAAACCGCGTGAAGCAATGTCAGCTATTGAGATGAAGTGTTTTTCACCATTACAGGTTTGAAATTGCGATACCAAATGAAGTGAAAGCGCTTGGAAGCGGCGTAAAGTTGCCGAAAGCAATGTATATTAGCGAGTAAAGCGTTTTCTCATGCTAGAAGTGCGAAGGATAGGTTAATTTGGGTTATGTTAAGTTAAGCTAAGTAGCGTCGTGAAACCACCGAAAACGACATCTAACGAGATAGTGTTGTTTTGTTGCGAGTACGAAACTGCGATATCATGTTATTTATAGGGAAAGCCCACCTAACGTTGTGAACTAGCAATATACTGCGTTTTGTAACGTTACCAGTGCGAAACTGCTATAATATGCAATTGTCGTGAAAGCACATGCAAGCATTGTGAAAACTCGAAGAGCAATGTCATTTAGCGAGATACAGCGTTCTGTACTGTACTAAGTTGGTGAAAAACTGTGCGGTCATGCAATTATCCTGTGTGCACGAAACGGTGCGACATAGCGTTTTGGGAAGATACACAGGCGAAGGTTAGGTTAGGTTCAGTTCAGTTCAGATCAGTTTATTAACCTTAAGGGCTTCCCGAAGGAAGCATTACATAAGGGGTGGGTTACAACTTCTCACATAGACATTTCATATTGATTTGTTATATGCTGCTGAAACAATGATGGGTAGGTGATGGCGGCAATGTCAACAGGAAGGCCGTTCCAGTCATTGGCAGTTCGGGAGATGAACGAGGCGGAGAAGTGAGCAGTTCGGGCACATGGGCACGCGACCTGCTGAGGATGACTGGTGCGGTGAGAAATGCGTGCAGGTTAGGTTAAGAAGCGTTCTAAAACTGCGTGAAACAATGTTAGCTACCGAGAAACGGTGTTTTAAACGATTACAAGTCTGAAATTGCGATGTTTGTTGGGTTAAGTTAGGAAGCGTCGTGAAACCACCCAAAACGACATCAACTTGTGGGATGGTGTTCTGTTTACTTTCTTGCGCGAAACTGTGATGTCGTGAAAAACTGTGAAAGCACACATAACGTTGTGAACTAACGAGATACTGAGTTTTGTAACGTTACAAGTGCGAAACTGCTATAAGATGCAATTGTCGTGAAATCGAATATGAGCGTCGTGAAACCTCACACCACGATGTCAACTAGTGGGATACAGCGTTCTGTACTGTTGCAAAGTAGTGGAAAAGTGTGATGTCATGCAAATATTGTAAATTTGCACGAAACAGTGTGACCTAGCATATTGTAGATACAAGTGCGAAGGTTAGCTTAGGTTAGGTTATGGAGCGTCATAAAACCGCATGAAGCAATATCAGCTTTTGAGATGAAGTGTTTTTCACCATTACAAGTTAGAAACTGCGATATACAATGCTGTGAAAGCGCATGAAAGCGTCGTAAAGTTGCAGAAAGCAATGTAAATTAGCGAGTAAAACGTTTTCAAACGCTAGAAGTGCGAAGGTTAGGTTTGTTTGGGGTATGTTAGGTTAAGCTAGGTAGCGTCGTCAAACCACCAAAAACGACGTCATCTAACGAGATAGTGTTTTTTGTTGCGAGTACGAAACTACGATTTCATGTGAAATATAGTGAAAGCAAACAAAAGGACGTGAACTAGCCAGATGCTGCGTCTTGTACCGTTACAAGTGCGAAACTGCTATAGTATGCAGTTGTCGAGAATGCGCATGCAAGCATTGTGAAACCTCGTAGAACGATGTCAATTAGCGAGATACAGTGTTCTGTACTGTACTAAGTTGGTGAAAAACTGTGTGGTCATGCAATCATCCTGTGCGCAGGAAACGGTGTGACCTAGCGTTTTGTAAAGACACAAGTGCGAAGGTTAGGTTAGGTTAGGTTAAGAAGCGTCATAAAACTGCATGAAACATTGTGAGCTACTGACAAACGGTGTTTTTCACGATTACAAGTCTGGAATTGCGATGTTTGTTGGGTTAAGTTAGGAAGCGTCGTGAAACCACCCAAAACGACGTGAACTGGTGAGATGGTGTTGTGTTTAGTTTCTTGCGCGAAACTGCTATGTCGTAAAAAACTGTGAAAGCACACGTAAGGTTGTGAACTAACGAGATACTGAGTTTTGTAACGTTACAAGTGCGAAACTGCTATATTATGGACTTGTCGTGAAATCTCATACAAACGTCATGAAACCTCACAGCACGATGTCAACGAGTGGAATACAGTGTTCTGTACTGTTGTAAGGTGGTCGAAAAGTGTGATGTCATGCAAATATCGTAAATTTGCACGAAACAGTGTGACATAACGTACTGTAGATACAAGTTAGAAGATTAGGTTAGGTTAGGTTATGAAGCGTCATAAAACCGCGTGAAGCAATGTCAGCTTTTTAGATGAAGTGTTTTTCACCATTACAAGTTGGAAACTGCGATATACAATGCTGTGAAAGCGCATGAAAGCGTCGTAAAGTTGCAGAAAGCAATGTAAATTAGCGAGTAAAACGTTTTCAAACGCTAGAAGTGCGAAGGTTAGGTTTGTTTGGGTTATGTTAGGTTAAGCTAGGTAGCGTCGTCAAACCACCGAAAACGACGTCATCTAACGAGATCGTGTTTTTTGTTGCGAGTACGACACTACGATATCATGTGAAATATAGTGAAAGCAGACAAAAGGGCGTGAACTAGCCAGATACTGCGTCTTGTACCGTTACAAGTGCGAAACTGCTATATTATGCAATTGTCGAGAATGCGCATGCAAGCATTGTGAAACCTCGTAGAACGATGTCAATTAGCGAGATACAGTGTTCTGTACTGTACTAAGTTGGTGAAAAACTGTGCGGTCATGCAATCATCCTGTGCGCACGAAACGGTGTGACCTAGCGTTTTGTAAAGATACAAGTGCGAAGGTTAGGTTAGATTAGGTTAAGAAGCGTCATAAAACTGCATGAAACAATGTGAGCTACTGACAAACGATGTTTTTCACGATTACAAGTCTGGAATTGCGATGTTTGTTGGGTTAAAATAGGAAGCATCGTGAAACCACCCAAAACGACGTGAACTGGTGAGATGGTGTTGTGTTTAGTTTCTTGCGCGAAGCTGCTATGTCGTAAAAAACTGTGAAAGAACACGTAAGGTTGTGAACTAACGAGATACTAAGTTTTGTAACGTTACAAGTGCGAAACTGCTATATTATGGACTTGTCGTGAAATCTAATACAAACTTCGTGAAACCTCACAGCACGATGTCAACTAGTGGAATACAGTGTTCTCTACTGTTGTAAGGTGGTCGAAAAGTGTGATGTCATGCAAATATCGTAAATTTGCACGAAACAGTGTGACCTAACGTATTGTAGATACAAGTTCGAAGATTAGGTTAGGTTAGGTTATGAAGCGTCATAAAACAGCGTGAAGCAATGTCAGCTATTGAGATGAAGTGTTTTTCACCATTACAGGTTGAAAATTGCGATACCAAATGAAGTGAAAGCGCTTGAAAGCGGCGTAAAGTTGCCGAAAGCAATGTATATTAGCGAGTAAAGCGTTTTCTTATGCTAGAAGTGCGAAGGTTAGGTTAATTTGGGTTATGTTAAGTTAAGCTAAGTAGCGTCGTGAAACAACCGAAAACGACATCTAACGAGATAGTGTTGTTTTGTTGCGAGTACGAAACTGCGATATCAAGTGAATTATAGGGAAAGCCCACCTAACGTTGTGAACTAACAATATACTGCGTTTTGTAACGTTACCAGTGCGAAACTGCTATAATATGCAATTGTCGTGAAAGCGCATGCAAGGATTGTGAAACCTCGAAGAGCGATGTCATTTAGCGAGATACAGAGCAATGTACTGTACTAAGTTGGTGAAAAACTGTGCGGTCATGCAATTATCCTTTGTTCCCGAAACGGTGTGACCTAGCGTTTTGTGAAGATACAAGTGCGAAGGTTAGGTTAGGTTAAGTTAGGTTCAGTTCAGTTTAGATCAGTTTATTAACGTTAAGGGCTTCCAGAAGGAAGCATTACATAAGGGGTGGGTTACAGCTTCTCACATAGACATTTCATATTGATTAGTTATATTCTGCTTAAAAAATGATGGGCAGGTGATGGCGGCAATGTCAGCAGGAAGGCAGTTGCAGTCTTTGGCAGTTCGGGGGATGAACGAGGCGGAGAAGTGAGCAGTTCGGTCACGTGGGCGCGCGACCTGCTGCGGATGACTGGTGCGGTGAGAAATGCGTGCAGGTTAGGTTTGGAAGCGTTCTAAAACTGCGTGAAACAATGTGAGCTACTGAGAAACGGTGTTTTTCGCGATTACAAGTCTGAAATTGCGATGTTTGTTGGGTTAAGTTAGGAAGCTTCCTGAAACCACCCAAAACGACGTCAACTAGGGGGATGGTGTTCTGTTTTGTTGCTTGCGGAAAACTTCGATGGCATCAACAACTGTGAAAGCACAAATAAAGTTGGGAACTAACAAGATACTGCGTTTTGTAACGTTACAAGTGCAAAACTGCTATGGTATTGCCACCTACTTCTAGTAGTGGTTCGTATGCCAAGGTGAAGGCTCACACCACAGAGAAGAAAGAAGTGTGCGTTGACCCCCGCTCTGGCAAACAAGCCCAACCGACGCGCTTGGTTAGAGCCCTGTTGCTCGGACTTCAATAAACCTTGTCGACACCCCCTGGAGCGACGTGACAATTGGTGGAGGTGCGGGGTAGCCCCTCACGGATGTTTCAGACCCCTCCTGGAAGCGGCACCGAGTGTCTGCGCGACCTTATCCGCTCTAAAGTACGTGAGGAGCTGCAAAAGGCTGCCACATCATCAATACCTACTGGTGAGTTCTATTGCAAGTATCGTCAAGGATGAGCTGCATCATGCCCTGCGTGACCCTGTGAGTCTGGATAACGCCACACCCGCCCCGACTGACTACCACCGTGCGACTTATGCGGAAGCCTTGAAGCGCCCAGCTTCCTCTTCCCCACTGTTTGTTCAGGCACCTCCTACAGTTTCACTTCAGTCGGCGCAGCCTCTACGGTACTACGAGAACACACGCACGCCCCCACCCCTCGTTTACACCAACCCTGTGCATCTTGCGGAACAACCAGCACACTACCTTGACGACAGACGTGATTCACCTCGGAGATCTGATGTTTGGCGCACTCCTGATCGCCGACCTTTGTGCTTCCACTGCGGTGAAGCGGACCATTTGTACCACCATTGTCCATACCGGCGCCTCGGGCTGCGCGGCTTTTCAGTTTATTCAGCGCCTCCTCGGTATGGCCAGCGACCCCGGGACATTGAGGATTACCTGGCTCAACAGCGCATGCCACCGCCTTCTGGACGGCAGCCGCGCTCACCGTCGCCGAGGCGCTTTTCATCTTCGCCACAGCGCCATGCTGGCGCACGGTCCCCCAGTCCCCGCCGGGAAAACTAACGCAAGCGACCCTTGGAGGCGAGGTCACTGGCAGTCGACGTGCTGAGGACCTCCGATCGACGCTAACAGTAAAGGGTGTGGATTCGACTGAGCGATATGTGTGGCTTTCTCTGGATATACCGGTGCTGATAGACGGCTATGCAGTGGGTGCTTTAGTTGATACCGGGGCTGACTATTCTATACTAACCGGGAAAATGACCAGACTACTAAAGAAGGTAATCACGCCCTGGCATAGCTCTGTGATTCGAACGGCTGGTGGCCACACCGTCTCTCCGCTTGGAACCTGCACGATGAGAGTTCGGGTCTGCGGTTATACTTTTGTAGCAAGTTTCCTTGTGCTCCGTGAATGTTCACGCGACGTTATTCTTGGTGTTGACTTCCTGCAGGAGTATGGAGCTGTCATTGACCTTCAAGAGAATCGCATCACCTTCTCAGCCGACCGAGCAATCGACAAGCAGAACGACCAACAATGTGCCGACATTATTCGTGTTTCTCCTGAAAGTATAACGCTTCCTCCAAGAGCCAGTGTTATTGTCGACGTCACATGCTGTGGATTGCGAAATGGTGAAGCGATTGCAGAAAGCAATTTTGAACACCTGCTGACTCAAGGTGTTTGTGTGGCTAGGAGTATCATACAGCTACGTGATGGCCGATCTCAACTGCTCATTACAAATTTGAGCAACGAACACCGACACCTTTTCCGTGGCACTTCGTTAGCGTTTGCAGATGAATTAGGTACCGTTCCCATCTGGTTCTCGTCGGACGCAGTGGAGGCCGCCGACACGTCTCTAAACAATATCAATATTAATTCTAACCTCACACCAGAAAACCAGACAGCACTGCGAAAACTCTTGCTTGAATTCAAGTCATGCTTCGTTGCTTCCTTTAAGGTCCGCCAGACTTTTATCACTAAGCACAGAATCATCACTTACGACGACGCCCGCCCAGTACACCAACAGCCTTACCGTGTGTCAGCGAAGGAACGAGAAGCCATTCAAACGCAAGTTCGAGAAATGCTTGACGACGGCATCATCGAGCCTTCCAACAGTGCGTGGTCCTCTCCGGTCGTCCTAGTCTAGAAGACGGAACGCTACGTTTTTGCGTCGATTACCGGAAGTTGAACAGCGTGACTAAAAAGGACGTGTACCCGCTGCCACGCATCGATGACTCATTAGACAGACTACGCCGCGCCCACTATTTTTCCTCTTTGGATTTAAAAAGCGGGTACTGGCAGATCGAGGTTGACGAGCGAGATCGCGAGAAAACTGCCTTTGTTACCCCTGATGGCCTGTATGAATTTCGAGTCCTTCCTTTTGGGTTGTGCTCAGCGCCCGCAACCTTCCAGCGAATGATGGACACTGTGCTTACTGGTCTGAAGTGGCAAACTTGTCTCGCATACCTTGATGATGTTGTCGTTTTTTCTGAAACCTTCCAGCAACATCTTCATCGCCTCAGGAGTGTGCTACAGGCTATTCAAACAGCAGATGTTACACTAAAACCGCAGAAGTGTCACTTTGGTTATGAAGAGCTCAAATTCCTTGGCCATGTAGTCAACGCGAAAGAAGTCCGACCCGACCCCGACAAACTTGCCGCTGTAGCCGCGTTTCCGAATCCTACAGACAAAGAGACTGTTCGGCAGCTTTGTGGGCTTGTGCGCCTACTATCGACGATTTATTAGAGGGTTTTCGAAGATAGCGGAACCCTTGACTCGCCTTACACGCGGTGACACACAGTTTGTATGGGCTACCGAACAACAGGCTGCTTCTGCCGAGCTACGACAACGGATGCAGTCAGCCCCTGTTCTTGCGCATTTTGACGATGATGCTGACACAGAGGTGCACAATGACGCCAGTAACACCGGCCTCGGCGCAGTGCTCGTCCAGCATAAACACGACAAAGAACGAGTCATTGCCTATGCCAGCCGCTCACTGTCCCGTCCCGAGGGGAATTACACGACCACAGAGAAAGAGTGTCTCGCAGTAGTGTGGGCGATCACCAAGTTTCGCCCGTACCTCTATGGTCGTCCATTTAAAGTGGTGACGGACCATCATGCCCTCTGCTGGTTGGTAAACATTCGTGATCCCTCTGAACGACTGGCCCGATGGAGCTTGCGTCTACAAGAATTTGATGTTACCATCGTATATAAGTCTGGACGGAAGCGTGAAGACGCTGATACGCTGTCGCGTGCTCCCATACCTTTAGTCAATCAAGAAGAAGACGACGATGACGGTTTCCTGGGCGCCCTTAGCTCATCTGACTTGAGCAGACGCCAGCGAGAGGATGAAGAGATTCGACCGCTCATCGACTATCTGGAGGGTCATAGCGCCGTTACACCTCGCCATCTATTTCGTGTCATGACGTCTTTCTGCCTCCGAGGTAATGTCCTGTACAAAAAAAAAACGCCCGTTCTACGAGCCGCGCTTACCTCCTCGTCGTTCCGAAGGACATGCGGGACGAAGCCCTCTCGGCGTGCCATGATGAGCCCACATCTAGTCATCTAGGTTACTCGCGAACGCTCGCCAGAGTAAGTGAGGCCTACTACTGGCCCGGACTTTCGGCAAGCGTGAAGCAGTACGTTAAAAGCTGTCGTGAATGCCAGCGTCGAAAGTCGCCACCAAGCAAGCCGGCTGGATTACTTCAGCCGATTGATCCACCCCACAAGCCATTTGACCAAGTCGGCATGGACATTCTCGGCCCATTTCCTTTATGCTCCGACGGCAACAAATGGGTCATTGTTGCAACTGACTATTTGACCCGCTATGCTGAGACACAGGCGGTACCACGAGCCACGGCTTCTGAGGTAGCACAGTTCTTCATGTGCCACATTGTTCTGCGCCATGGTGCTCCATCTCCAGTGATAACCGACAGAGGAACAGCGTTCACTGCACAGCTTATTGATGAAGTTTTTTGGCTAAGTAACACAAGGCATCGAACGATGACTGCTTACCATCCGCAGAGCAACGGCTTAACCGAGCGACTAAATAAGACAGTCACAAACATGATATCCATGTACATCGACGTCCAACACAAAACATGGGACCACATTTTGCCTAATGTGACGTTCGCTTATAACACCGCCATTCAAGAAACAACCCGATTTACACCGTTTCGCCTTCTCTACGGCCGCGAAGCTCAGACGATGCTGGATCCGATGCTTCCATATGAAGGCGCTGATCGATTAACAACTGACGCAGAAGAATTTCCAGAGCGTGCCGAGGAAACTCGCCAGCTCGCCCGGGTACACATTGGTCAGCAGCAACAGGTCGATGCACGACGTTACAATATGCGTCTCAATGACGTATCTTACAGTCAGGGAGATTAAGTTTGGATTTGGACCCCTGTTCGACGCCGTGGCCTCTCCGAAAAGTTGCTCAGCAGATACTTCGGTCCGTATAAAGTAATACGCCGCGTGAGCGACGTAAACTACAAAGTGGTTCCGGACGCAACGTCGTCACGATGGGCACAACGAATACAACCGACCTCTGACATAGTTCACGTGGTGTGCATGAAGCCCTATTTTGCGCGTTCCTAAAAGACCACTTTTCCTGTGTTTTTTTATTTGTGCTCTGACAATTCCCTCATTATTGGTGAACTTATCGCGTCTAACATTTGATTATTGGTGCCTTTTTCATTGTTTAACCTACATTGTTTTGGATTTTTTTCAATAACATTACCGCATCGGGACCATGCTCTTTCTTTTTTTTGTTGAGGAGGAATATTGCCACCTACTTCTAGTAGTGGGTCGTATGCCAAGGTGAAGGCTCACACCACAGAGAAGAAAGAAGTGCGCGTGGACCCCCGCTCTGGCAAACAAGCCCAACCGACGCGCTTGGTTAGAGCCCTGTTGCTCGGACATCAATAAACCTTGTCGACACCCTTTGGAACGACGTGACAATATGCAATTGAAGAGAAATCGCATACAAGCGTCGTGAAATCTCACAGCACGATGTCAACTGGTGGGATAGAGCATTCTGTACTGTTGCAAGGTGGTGGAAAAGTGTGATGTCATACAAACATCGTAAATTTGCACGAAACAGTGTGACCTAGCGTATTGTAGATACAAGTGCGAAGGCTAGTTTTAGTTAGGTTATGAAGCGTCATGAAACTGCATGAAGCAATGTCAGCTATTGAAATGAAGTGTTTTTCCCGATTACAACTTGGAAACGCCGATATCAAATGTTGTAAAAGCGCATGAAAGCGGCGTAATGTTGCAGAAAGCAATGTACATTAGCGAGTAAAGCGTTTTTTAATGCTAGAAGTGCGAAGGTTAGGTTAATTTTGGGTTATGTTAGGTTAAGCTAAGTAGCGTCGTGAAACCGCCGAAAACGACATCTAACGAGATAGTGTTGTTTTGTTGCGAGCACGAACCTGCGATATCATGTGAAATATAGGGAAAGCACACAAATTGGCGTGAACTAGCCAGGTACTGCGTCTTGTATAGTTACAAGTGGGAAACTGCTATATTATGCAATTGTCGTGAAAGCGCATGCAAGCATCGCGAAACCTCGGAGAACGATGTCATTTTGCGAGATATACCGTTCCGTACTGTTTAAGTTGGTGAAAAACTGTGCGGTCATGCAATTATCCTGTGTGAACAAAACGGTGTCACCTAGCGTTTTGTAAAGATACAAGTGCGAAGGTTAGGTTAGGTTAAGAAGCGTCATAAAACTGCATGAAACAATGTGAGCTACTGAGGAACGGTGTTTTTCACGATTACAAGTATGAAATGGCGATGTTTGTTGGGTTAAGTTAGGAAGCGTCGTGAAACCACCCAAAACGACGTCAACTAATGAGATGGTGTTCTGTTTATTTTCTTGCGTGAAAATTTGATGTCAAAAATTGTGAAAGCACACATAACGTTGTGAACTAACGAGTTACTGCATTTTGTAACGTTACAAGTGCGAAACTGCTATAATATGCAATTGTGGACGAAATCACATACAAGCGTCGTGTAACCTCACAGCACGATGTGAACTAGTGGGATACAGCGTTCTGTACTGGTGGTGGAAAAGTGTGATGTCATGCAAATATTTTAAATGTGCCCGAAACAGTGTGACCTAGTGTATTGTAGATACAAGCGCGTATGTTGGGTTATGTTAGGTTATGAAGCGTCATAAAACCGCATGAAGCAATGTCAGCTATTGAGATAAAGTGCTTTTCACGATTACAAGTTGGAAACTGCGATATCCAATGTTGTGAAAGCGCATGAAAGCGTCGTAAAGTTGCAGAAAGCAATGTATATTTGTGAGTAAAACGTTTTCAAACGCTAGAAGTTCGAAGGTTAGGTTAGGTTGGGTTATGTTAGGTTAAGCTAGGTAGCGTCGTCAAACCAACGAAAGCACCGTCATCTAACGAGATAGTGTTGTTTTCTTGGGAGTACGAAACTGCGTTATCATGTGAACTATAGTGAAAGCAGACAAAACGGCGTGAACTTAGCAGATACTGCGTCTTGTACCGTTACAAGTGCGAAACTGCTATAATTATGCAATTGTCGTGAAACCGTATGCGAGCATACTGAAACCTCAAAGAACGAAGTCATTTATTGAGATACAGCGTTCTGTACAGTACTGAGTTGGTGAAAAACAGTGAGGTCATTCAATTATCTTAAGTGTGCACGAAACAGTGTGACTTTGCGTTTTTAAAGATACAAGTGCGAAGGTTAGGCTTGGTTAGGTTAGGTTAAGAAGCGTCATGAAACTGCATGAAACAATGTGAGCTACTGAGGAACGGTGTTTTACACGATTACAAGTATGAAATGGCGATGTTTGTTGGGTTAAGTTAGGAAGCGTCGTGAAACCACCCAAAACGACGTCAACTAATGAGATGGTGTTCTGTTTAGTTTCTTGCGCGAAACTGTTATGACGTAAAAACTGTGAAAACACACGTAAGGTTGTGAACAAACGAGATACTGAGTTTTGTAACGTTAGAAGTGCGAAACTGCTATATTATGGACTTGTCGTGAAATCGCATACAAACGTCATGAAACCTCACAGCACGATGTCAACTAGTGGTTAACAGCGTTCTGTACTGTTGTAAACTGGTGGAAAAGTGTGATGTGATGCAAATATCGTAAATTTGCACGAAACAGTGTGACCTAGCGTATTGTAGATACAAGTGCGAAGATTAGGTTAGGTTAGGTTATGAAGCGTCATAAAACCGCATGAAGCAATGTCAGCTATTGAGATGAAGTGTTTTTCACCAATACAGGTTGGAAAGTGCGATACCAAATGATGTGAAAGCGCTTGAAAGCGGCGTAAAGTTGCAGAAAGCAATGTAAATTAGCGAGTAAAGCGTTTTCCAATGCTAGAAGCGCGAAGGTTAGGTTAATTTGGGTTATGTTGGGTTAAGCTAGGTAGCGTCGTGAAAACATTGAATACGACATCTAACGAGATAGTGTTGTTTTGTTGCGAGTACGAAACTGCGATATCAAGTGAATTATAGGTAAAGCCTCCCTAACGTTGTGAACTAACAATATACTGCGTCTTGTACCGTTACAAGTGCGAAAGTGCTATATTATGCACTTGTCGAGAATGCGCATGCAAGCATTGTGAAACCTCGAAGAACGATGTGATTTAGCGGGATACAGTGTTCATGTACTGTACTAAGTTGGTGAAAAACTGTGCGGTAATGCAATCATCCTGTACGCACGAAACGATGTGACCTAGCGTTTTGTAAAGATACAAGTGGGAAGGTTAGGTTAGGTTAAGTTAGGTTAGGTTCAGTTCAGATCAGTTTATTAACCTTAAGGGCTTCCCGAAGGAAGAATTACATAAGGGGTGGGTTACAACTTCTCACATAGACATTTCATATTGATTTGTTATATGCTGCTGAAACAATGATGGGCAGTTGAAAGCAGCAATGTCAGCAGGAAGGCCGTTCCAGTAATTGGCAGTTCGGGGGGTGAACGAGGCGGAGAAGTGAGCAGTTCGGGCACGTGGGCGTGCAACCTGCTGAGGATGACTGGTGTGGTGAGAAAAGCGTGCAGGTTAGGTTAAGAAGCGCCCTAAAACTGCGTGAAACAATGTTAGCTACTGAGAAACGGTGTTTGTAACGACTACAAGTCTGAAATTGTGATGTTTGTTGGGTTAAGTTAGGAAGCGTCGTGAAACCACCCAAAAGAACATCAACTTGTGGGATGGTGTTCTGTTTAGTTTCTTGCGGGAAACTTCGATATCATCAACAACTGTGAAAGCACAAATAACGTTGTGAACTAACGAGATATTGCATTTTGTAACGATACAAGTGCAAAACTGCTATGATATGCAATTGAAGAGAAATTGCATACAAGCGCCGTGAAACCTCACAGCACGATGTCAACTAGTGGGATACAGCGTTCTGTACTGTTGCAAGGTAATGGAAAAGTGTGATGTCATACAAATATTGTAAATTTGCACGAAACAGTGTGACCTAGCGTATTGTAGATACAAGTGCGAAGGTTAGGTTTGGTTACGTTATGAAGCGTCACGAAACCGCATGAAGCAATGTCAGCTATTGAGATGAAGTGTTTTTCACGATTACAACTTGGAAACGCCGATATCAAATGTTGTAAAAGCGCATCAAAGCGGCGTAACGTTGCAGAAAGCAATGTACATTAGCGAGTAAAGCGTTTTTTATTGCTAGAAGTGCGAAGGTTAGGTTAATTCGAGGCTATGTTAGGTTAAGCTAAGTAGCGTCTTGAAACCGCCGAAAACGACATCTAACGAGATATTGTTGTTTTGTTGCGAGTGCGAAACTGCGATATCATGTCAAATATAGGGAAAGCACACAAATCGGCGTGATTTAGCCAGATACTGCGTCTTGTATCGTTACAAGTGGGAAACTGCTATATTATGCAATTGTCGTGAAAGCGCAAGCAAGCATCGTGAAACCTCGGAGAACGATGTCATTTTGCGAGATACAGCGTTCTGTACTGTTTAAGTTGGTTTAACTGCTGTAATATGCAACTGTCGTGAAATCGCATACAAGCGTCATGATACCTCACAGCATGATGTCAACTAGTGGGATACAGCGTTCTGTACTGTTGCAAGGTGCTGGAAAAGTGCGATGTCACGCAAATATTGTGAATGTGCACGAAACAGTATGGCCTAGCGTATTGTCCTAGCCTAACCTTCGGACTTCTAGCGTTAGAAAACGTTTTACTCGCTAATTTACCTTGCTTTCTGGAACTTTGCGGCGCTTTCATGCGCTTTCACAACAATGTATATCGCAGTTTTCAACTTGTAATCGTAGGAAACACTTCATCTCAATAGCTGACATTGCTTCATGCGGTTTTATGGCGCTCCATAACCTAAAGTAACCTCACCTTCGCACTTGTGTTTACAATACGCCAGGTCACACTGTTGCGTGCACATTTACAATATTTGCATGACATCACACTTTTTCATCTTTTTAAAACAGTAGAGAACGCTGTATCCCACTAGTTGACATCATGGTGTGAGGTTTCACGACGCTTGTATGTGATTTCACAATTGCATATTATAGCAGTTTCGCACTTGTAAGTTTACAAAACGCAGCATCTCGTTAGTTCACAACGTTATGTGTCTTTCACAGTTTTTCACATCGCAAATTCGCACAAGCCACAAAACAGAACACCATCTCACTAAATTGACGTCGTTCTGAGTGGTTTCACGCTGCTTCCTAACTTTACCCAAGAAATATCGCAATTTCAGGCTTTAATTGTTGAAAACACTGTTTCTCAGTAGCTGACAGTGTTTAATGCAGTTTTATGACGCTTCTTAGCTTAACCTAACCTAACCTTACATAACCTTCGCACTTGTATCTTCACAAAACGCTAGGTCACATCGTTTTGTGCACACTTAAATAATTGCACGACCTCACTGTTTAACAACTCAATACAGTACACAACGCTGTATCTCGCTAAATGACATCGTTCTTTGAGGTTTCACGATGCTTGCATGCGCTTTCACGACCATTGCATAATATAGCAGTTTCGCACTTGTATTGGTACAAGACACAGTGTCTGGCTAGTTCACGCCGTTTTGTGTGCTTTCACTACATTTAACATGATATCGCAGTTTCGTACTCGCAACGAAAACACACTATCTCGTTAGATGACGTCGTTTACGGTGGTTTCACGATGCTACCTAGCTTAACCTAACATAACCCAACCTAACCTAACCTTCGGACTTCTAGCGTTAAAAAACGTTTCAATCGCTAATTTGCATTGCTTCCTGCAACTTTGCGACGCTTTCATGCGCTTTCACAACATTTGATATTGCAGTTTCCAACTTGTATTGGTGAAAAACACTTCATCTGAATAGCTGACATTGCTTCATGCGGTTTTATGACGCTTAATAACCTAACTTAACATAACCTTCGCACTTGAATCTACAATATGCTAGGTCACACTTTTTCGTGCACATATACGATGTTTGCATGACATCAAACTTTTCTACCACGTTGTCGTCGTTTTGAGTTTCACGCTGCTTCTTAACACAATAAGCATCCCAATTACAGACTAGTAGTCGTTAAAAACACCGTTTCTCAGTAGCTGACATTGTTTCATGCAGTTTTATGACAGAACGCTGTATTCCGCTAGTTGGCATCGTGCTGTGAGGTTTCACGATGATTGTATGCGCTTTCACGACAATTGCATAATATAGCAGTTTCGAAATGGTAACGTTACACAACGCAGTATCTCGTTCGTTCACAACGTTATGTGTGCTTTTACAGTTTTTCATGACATCGCAGTTTCCCGCAAGCAACTAAACAGAACACCATCTCACTAGTAACGTCGTTTTGGGTGGTTTCACGACGCTTCCTAACTTAACCAAAGAAACATCGCTATTTCAGACTTGTAATCATGGAAAACACCGTTCGTCTGTAGCTCAGATTGTTACATGCAGATTTATGACGCTTCTTAACCCAACCTAACCTAACCTTCGCACTTATATCTTTACAAAACGCTAGGTCACACCGTTTCGTGCACACTTAGGATAATTGCATGACCTCACTGTTTTTGACCAACTTATTTCAGTACAGAACACCATATCTCGCTAATTGACATCGTTCTTTGAGGTTTCACAATTCTTGCAGGCGCTTTCACAATAATTGCACATTATAGCAGTTTCGCACTTGCAACGGTACAAGATGCAGTATCTTGCTAGTTCATGCTCTTTCGTGTGCTTCACAATTTTTCATATGATATCGCAGTTTCGTACTCGCAACCAAACAACACTAACTTGTTAGATGACGTCAATTTCGGTGGTTTCACGACGCTACATAGCTTAACCTAATCGAACCTAACCTTCGCACTTCTAGCATTAGAAAACGTTTTACTGCTAATTTACATTGCTCTCTGCAACTTTATGACGATTTCATGCGCTTTCACATTTGATGTCGCAGTTCCCGACTAGTGATGGGGAAAAAACACTTCATCTCCATAGCTGGCATTGTTTAATGCGGTTTTATGATCCTTCATAACGTAAGCTAACCAAACCTTCACACTTGCACCCACAAAACGCTAGGTCACACTGTTTCGTGCACATTTACGATATTTGCATTAGATTACTATTTTATACCCACTTGCAACAATACAGAACGGTGTATCCCACTAGTTGACATTGTGCTGTGAGCTTTCACGATGCTTCCATGCACTTTCACGAGAATTGCGTAGTATAGCAATTTCGCACTTGTAACGGTACAAGTTGCAGTATCTGGCTAGTTCACGGCGTTTTGTGTGCTTTAACAATATTTAACAAGATACCGCAGTTTCCTACTTGCAACAAAACAACGCTATCTCGTTAGATGACGTCGTTTACTGCGTTTTCACGACCCTGCCTAGCTTAACCTAACAGAAACCATCCTAACCTACCCTTCACACTTCTAGGGTTAGAAAACGTTTTACTCGCTACTTTGCATTGCTTTCTGCCAATTTGCGATGCATTCATACGCTTTGACAACATTTGATATTGCAGTTTCCAACTTGTACTAGTGACAAAAAACACTTCATCTCAATAGCTGACATTGTTTCATGCGGTTTTATGATGCTTCATAACCTAACCTAACCTAACCTTCGCACTTGTATCTACAATACGCTAAGTCACGCTCTTTCGTGCACATTTACGAAATTTGCATGATATTATCCTTTTCCAGCACCTTGCAACAGTGCAGAACGCTGTATCAAACAAGTTGTATTGTGCTGTGGGATTTCGTGACGCTTATATGCGATGTCTCGACAATTGCTTATTATAGCAGTTTCGCAATTGTAATTTTACAAAACGCAGTATCTTCTTAGTTCACAACGTTATTTGTGCTTTCACAGTTTTTCATGACATCGAAGTTTCCCGCAAGCAACAAAACAGAACACCATCTCACTAGTTGGCGTCGTTTTGGGTGGTTTCACGACGCTTCCTAGTTTAACCCGATAAATATCACTAATTCAGTATTGTAATCAGGAAAAACACCGTTTCTCAATAGCTAACATAGTTATTTGCAGTTTTATGACGGTTCCTAACCTAAGCTAATCTAAGCTAACCTTCGCACTTGTATCTTTACAAAACACTAGCTCACAACGTTTCGTGCACATTTAAGATAATTGCATGACCTCACAGTTTTTAACCAACTCAGTTAAGTGCAGAACGCTGTATTTCGCTAAATGACATCTTTCTTTGAGGTTTCACGATTCTTGCAGGCGCTTTCACGGTAATTGCACAATGTAGCAGTTTCGCACTTGTTGAAGGTGAAGTTGAAGTCAAGATTATTTTTATTTCTTTCTGATGCAGAAAGAGGAGTAAGAGCTAAAGGCGGTATTGCCTGACAGAGGCTCCTACTCCCATGCGCATTCGGCATGCGTGTACAGGTTTGCATGCGATGCAAGTATACAAACAATAGAGCAACGAGAAAAATCAAAACATGCATTTACATAAATGTCATTGCAAATAAAGCATTACAGATAGACATCATACATGAAAACTCTTCATGAAAACAAACCTATCATACAGGCACTCCGAGATTATATACCTATACGCATTAAATTGTGAACTTTCAAATTGTACTACAAACTGTATATGCGGTACACGTAGAAAATTAGACAGATATGTTTTCTTGAAAAATTATCGTGGAATGTAACAGAAAGTTCTTTAAATTTTTTTATAGCGGGGTGCATGAAAATTTATATGCTGTTCAACAATGTTCAATAGCCGGGGTACTTGATACTCAAGCTGCTGACGCCCGTAGTTAGTTCGCATAAGTGGTGGCATTCTCGTTTGGTGGTGTAATTGATATCGAGGTGGAGAAACGGGCAAGCTACTAACATGGAGCCTGTGCTTTTTTACGTGCAAAAGTAATTTATAATAGTTGATTTGAATTGCTCTGGTTAACGAGTGTTTCTCAAAAAGATTGTGTGTGGGTAAATCTCGCGGTCTATCATGATAGTTTTCGAAAATTCGCATTGCCCTTTTTGCAGTTTTATTATTTTTTTAAATTGTTTGCAGTTGTTGTTCCCCATATTATGCACAATTGCTAAGTTTTGAGTGAAAGAGGGCGTAGTACATTGCCTTCTTTAGTGTTAGTGGTATAAGGCTACTAATTTTATACATAGAGCCTACTACGTTACTGAGGTCGCTGCTGAGTTTATTGATATCATTGTCCCAAGAGAGGTTTTCTTGAAACCATACCCTCGAAAACTTTTGCGTTGATACCTGTTCTATCTGCTCTCCTTTATATAAAACTGTAATATTGACAGGCATTGCGTTATTTATCGGTTTAAATATTATATTCTTAATTTTGCTGACATTGAATTGAAATTTGTTTAACTTCAGACAGTCAGATAATAAATCTGAATAATCAATAATTTCTTTTTTAAACTGTTGTAGGGATAAATTTGAAAAGAAAAGATTAGTGTCATCCACCTAAATGACTATGTTCAGTGTAGGTGAAATGCTTCGAATGTCCTTAATATATATGTTAAATAATACCGGGCCAAGTATTGATCCCTGCGGTACGCCAGTCTGTACTCTAAGATATGGAGAGGTCACCTGATTAAGTGAAACATACTGAAAACGATCTGTTAAGTAGCTTCGCATGAGATCTAACTTTGTACCGCGTATCCCATAGCTATGAAGTTTAGATAACAGTATTTCATGATTCACACTGTCGAACGCTTTACGGAGGTCAAGGAAATAAACCAACCGTGTAAAACGATTTCAATGTTTTGTAGTATTTTATGTTTTATTTTGAGGAGTGCATCCTCAAGTGACTTATTTTTCCGAAATCCATACTGATATGTACTAATTATAGCATACTTATTTAAAAACCTTCCAGTCGTGAATTAAGAACAGCCTCAAAAAGTTTTGAGAAGAGTGGTAGTATTGAAATAGGTCGTAAATTGTTTACAGAATTGTCTGCACCCCCTTTGTGAATTGGGGAGACCCGGGCTATTTTAAGTTTGCTTGAACAAATTCCGCATTCGAACATTCTATTGATAATATGGGCTAGGACTGTAGATATGATATCCGATACATATTTTATGGGAGATGCCAGTATACCGTCAAATCCTGCAGCTGCATTGCATTTAAAACTACTGATTACCTTTTCAACTTCACCTGCAGTCGTAGAAAATAATACAAAAGAATTAGGCACAGATTGTTTCGTTACAGCGAGTCTTACATACTCGGGATTTTCAAAGGAATTCCTGTTACAGCATTCAACAAAGTGAGTATTTAGGGCACTGACAGCTTCACCGTCTGTAAGAGCACCATTTACCGAAGATATTCGTACGTTATCACAAGTAGCAATTGCTCCCGACCACTTCTTAATTTCTTGCCAAATTTCTCTTGGATTCGTATATATACGTGAGAAAACCCTTTCGTAATATTTTTCCTTCGCTTTTCTTAGCTCTGAATTTACTTGATTACGATAAGTCTTAAATTCGGTCATTGATTACTATTCTGTTTTTTAATGAATGTGCGGTACATTTAATTTTTTTCTTTTAATTTTTGTGAGAATCACAGCATTAACTCATGGTTTCCTAATTTGTTTAGATTTTTTGTAACACTATGTTGCGGAAAGGCTTTATTGTAACCAGCAATCATTTTATCGAAAAATGAATCGTATGCCTTATTCGGGTCACTTTCAAGCAGTTCGGATTCCCAGCTTATTTCGCTAGTAGTTTAGCGAAATAGGGCTATCGTCGTTTCATCCATGAGACGTTAAGAAAAGGTGATACGCTTCAATTTCTCGGAGCAGGGCAGAAAACAGAAAATTGGAAGATGATCAGTTATGTCGGCGGACATGACACCAGCAGTCACAGTAGGGGCATGTACATTGGTGATACAAACATCCAACAAGGTGGCACTACAAGCAGTCGCTCGTATTGGTAGGGTAATCATATTCGAGCATGCGTAAGAGTACATCAATTGCTTATATTGTCTAGTTGTTGCATTTTCGGCCATCATATCTATGTTCGTATCACCTAGTACGGCGAACATTTTCCCTGTTTCGCTGAGGTAAGATGGAAGTTTATCCATATAGGAAAAGAAATCCTTTTAGATGCGGAAGCATCTTATACTCGCGCCTTGTAGTGTGCCGTCCGCGCCGTCCGCGCCGTCCGCACCGCTTCTCGAACATTCGACAGCTGACGCGCGCGCATGCGCCGTCGCGCCGTCGCCCACCATCTGTGCCGCGCGCGCTTCTCCTTCGAGAACATTCGACAGCTGACAGCGCATGCGCCATCGCGCCGTCGCCATCTGTGCCGCGCGCGCGCTTCTCCTTCGAGAACATTCAACAGCTGACAGTGCATGCGCCGTCGCGCTGTATATATACTCAAGGTCGGCGCTCGCTCGCTCAGTTGCCGCTCGTCGGTTGGTTTGTACGGCGCGTCGACGTCCAAGGTCGCGGTGAAATGAATTCCAACGAATCCACAAACACAATGATCGACGTCCCTTCGACCAGCGCCGTCCTATCGCATACGTGTGTACGTGTTCACTCATTTAACACCCCCTCCTACAACCACGTTAACCAATTTAGCCATCGACCCAAGTAAGTCGCAATTTAACACCCCATTTCACAACCACGTTAACCAATTTAGCCATCGACCCAAGTAAGTCGCACTTTAACACCCCGTTAACCAATTATTTGCTCCGCATCCTCCTCAGTGTTCCCCCGAGAGAAGCTGCGGGCAGTTTTTTGTTTCCGCAAGGTGGCCTGTAGAGTACTGAAAAGTGTTACTGTTTTAAGACCAATAGTGAGGCATTCAATGTTTTGATTATTCAGAGAGAAATCCGAAATTATCTCCGAATTCAGATCATTTCGTACATAGACAGCCAAGCCGCCACCCCGAGCGTAGGTGTGGTTTAGTCAGTGATATCTGGAGTTATCGAGCCGGAAGGCATAATCCTTATCAGAAAGCCACGTTTCAGTAAAAAGAAGCACATCGATATTGGTTTCGGTCCGTTGAAGCAACTCTTCAACTTTATCTTGCTTATTTTTTAAACTTAGGGCGTTTAAATGAAGGACTGAAATATGTTTTTCAAGTGTGGCAGATATATTTTTAAAGGAAATGTAATCATGATAAAGGCATTTATCGATATAAGCCATGACTATACTGAAAAAGTAAAAACATGCCTAAAGTGAATAAAATTAGGCAACTATCTTGTTGATGTCATCAATGCTAAAAATATGCAGAACAGGAGATGTTTCATAACGTCTGGCCATTATTTTCCCTCCAGTGGTCGACACAAATTTCCAACCAACCTCATTTCTCTTTTGTTTCGCAGCACTCAGTAACTGTTTGCCTTGCCTTGTCAAGTGCTCATTGATGAACACTGGACGATTTTCATCAGAACCAAGCATTCTGGTATCAATTTTTTTATTTCGTGCTTTAGCAAGAAAACCTTTCCTCTTGATGCGGCGCACAAATCGAACAATTATGTTATGATAATTATGCTTAGATGTTGGCACTTTAAGGCACATATCAATGTCAGACTCTTGTACTTCTTCTGCAACTAGTTCGCCAATCTTTTTAATGATAGCTATCGGCTCTTCCCCCGTCGGCTCTTCCCCCGGCTCTTCCCCCGTCGTTAAGGGGAGTAGAAACTCCCCCTAACGGGGGAGTTTCGACTCCCTCCCACGCCTAGCCGTGCGTGGCTTTGCCGTGTCCGAGGAAAAGGGGATCCTGGGGGTTGAGCCGACGCTGGGTGATTGGACCGTTAAGGCCCCCCGGCAGAGGCAACACACCCCTTTGGCCCCGGCTTCACGTAGACGGCCCCCCTGAGCTGACCCACCCAGGGGAATCGGCAGTCGCCTTTTCCTGTCTCTCTCTCCCTACATATTCGTCTTTATCTCTTACTATTTATCTGTCCTGTCTTCTACTCTCTTCCGTTTACTTCCCAACTTCCTGGCGGCTAGGGTTAACCCTGTGCAAATAGCCTATCTTGGTCTAGGCGCATTGGGTTATAGTGGCGTTGTACGGCTGGCGTCTGCAGGTTTCAGCATTTGTAACCTTGTAGCGTCCCCTCGTTGGGCTCCGTGGTGGGTGGCCGCCAAACGTTGTTGAACAACAATAAGGAAGACATGCACGGAGCATTCCCATTCCCAATACTGTCTGATCGTACCGGCTTAAAGCCGGTACGCACCGATGATCTCACCAGAGAAGGATTGGCCACCCTGGTGCAGTATCTGGCCACCCCCTCCCGTAGGCATTCGTCAATTAACTCACGGCCCTCAGTCCCCACCAGCTGCGGAGCAACTGACCACGGCGGCGGTCAGATCTGTAAAGCAGCAGAGGGTGCTAGGAATCTCTGGATACGGACAGGCCACCATTGGAACTTGAACTTAGCAACGTTTAACGTTAGAACGTTATCTAGTGAGGGAAGTCTAGCTGTATTATTCGAGGAGCTAGAAGGCATTAAATGGGATATAATAGGGCTGAGTGAGGTTAGGAGGACAGATGAGGCCTATACTGTGCTAAAGAATGGGCACGTCATTTGCTATCGGGGCTTGGCAGACAGAAAAGAACTAGGAGTAGGGTTCCTAATTCACAGAAACATAGCTGGCAACATAGAGGATTACTATAGCATTAATAAAAGGGTGGTAGGCATTGTAATTAAACTGAATAAAAGATACAAAATGAAGGTAGTACAGGCTTACGCGCCTACATCCAGCCATGATGACGCTTCAGTTGAAAGCTTCTATGAAGACGTGGAATCGGCAATGAGTAAGGTGAAAACACAGTATACTATAGTAATGGGTGACTTTAATGCAAAGGTAGGGAAGAAGCAGGCTGGAGACCAGGCAGTAGGAGATTATGGCATCGGCACTAGAAACGCCAGAGGAGAGCTACTAGTAGAATTCGCAGAACGCAATAATCTAGGTATTTTGAATACCTTCTACCGAAAACGAGAAAACCGCAAGTGGACATGGAGGAGCCCTAATGGCGTAAATAAGAACGAAATAGACTTTATAATGACTGCACACCCAGGAGTCGTGCAGGATGTGGAAGTGGTTGGCAAGGTAAGATGCAGTGACCATAGAATGGTACGGGCTCGAATCCGCCTAGACTTGAAGAAGGAACGACAGAAACTGATACGCAAGAAGCAAATCAATGAGCTAGCACTGAGAGGGAAAGTACAGGAATTCAGAGTGTCACTGCAGAACAGGTACTCTGCTCTTAGCGAGGAAACCAACCTTAGCGTAGATACAATGAATGATAATCTGACGAGTATCATCACGGAGTGTGCAGTGGAAGTTGGAGGCAGGGTAGCTAGACAGGACATCGGCAAGCTTTCCCAGGAAACGAAGAACCTAATTAAGAAGCGTCAAATCATGAAAGTGTCAAGTACAACAGACAAAATAGAACTGGCAGAGCTTTCGAAGCTGATTAATAGACGTAAAGTATGCGATGTAAGAAGGTATAACATGGAGAGAATTGAGCACGCTCTGAAGAACGGAGGAAGCGTCAAAGCAGTGAAGAGGAAACTTGGGATAGGCAAAAGGCGGATGTATGTATAAGGGACAAAGAAGGCAAATTAACTACCAATATGGATAGGATAGTTAAAATAGCGGAGGAGCTTTACAGAGATCTGTACAGTAGCCGAGACAACCACGACTTTAATACTATAAGAACTAGCAGTAACCCAGACGACACCCCACCGGTAATGATAGAAGAAGTCAGAAAAGCTTTGCAGAGCATGCACAGAGGCAAAGCTGCTGGTGAGGATCAAGTAACATCAGATCTGCTGGAAGATGGAGGACAGATTGTGTTAGAAAAACTAGCCACTCTATTTACAAGGTGTCTCCTGACGGGAAAAGTACCAGAGTCTTGGAAGAACGCTAACATCATCTTAATACATAAGAAAGGAGATGACAAGGACTTGAAGAATTACAGGCCGATCAGCTTGCTCTCTGTAGTATACAAGCTATTTACAAAGGTAATTGCTAGCAGAGTAAAGAAAACATTAGAATTCAATCAACCAAAGGAACAAGCAGGATTTAGAACAGGCTACTCAACAATTGACCACAATCATACCATCAATCAGGTAATAAAGAATTGCTCAGAGTATAACCAACCACTATACATAGCCTTCATAGATTACGAGAAGGCGTTTGATTCAGTAGAAATATCAGCCGTCATGCAGACACTGCGGAATCAGGGCGTAGATGAAATATATATAAACATTCTGGAAGAAATCTACAGGGGATCAACTGCTACCATAGTGCTTCATATAAGAAGCAACAGAATACCAATAAAGAAGGGTGTAAGGCAGGGGGACACAATCTACCCAATGCTATTCACTGCGTGCTTACAGGACGTTTTCAGAAGCCTAGAATGGGAACAGTTAGGGATAAGAGTTAATGGAGAGTACCTCAGTAACCTGTGCTTCGCCGATGACATTGCATTGCTGAGTAACTCAGGGGACGAATTGCAACTCATGATTACGGAGTTAGACAAGGAGAGCAGAAAGGTGGGTCTTAAAATTAATCTGCAGAAAACGAAAGTAATGTACAACAACCTCGGAAAGGAGCAGCGCTTTGCGATAGGTAATAGTGCACTTGAAGTTGTAAAAGACTATGTCTACTTAGGGCAGGTAATAACCGCAGAGCCTAACCACGAGATTGAAGTAACTAGAAGAATAAGAATGGGGTGGAGCACATTCGGCAGGCACTCTCAAATTATGACAAGTAGATTGCCACTGTCCCTCAAGAGGAAGTATATAACAGCTGTATCTTGCCGGTACTTAGCTGCGGAGCAGAAACCTGGATACTCACAAAGAGGGTTCAACTTAAATTGAGGACGACGCAGCGAGAAATGGAAAGAAAAATGGTAGGTGTAACCTTAAGAGACAAAAAGAGAGGAGAGTGGATTAGGGGACAAACGGGAGTTAAGGATATCATAGCTGCAATAAAGAAGAGGAAATGGACATGGGCCGGGCATGTAGCACGTAGACAGGATAACCGCTGGTCATTAAGGGTCACCAACTGGATTCCCAGAGAAGGGAAGCGGGGTAGGGGGAGACAGAAGGTTAGGTGGGCAGATGAGATTAAGAAGTTTGCGGGTATATATTGGCAACAGCAAGCACAGGACCGGGTTAACTGGCGGAAATTGGGAGAGGCCTTTGTCCTGCAGTGGACGTAGACAGGCTGATGATGATGATGTTGATGATCGGCTCTTCATCAACAAGAACACCCTCGATTTCTAAGTGATTGGAGCGTTGGTACGTTTCTAGCTCCTCAACTTTTCGTGCCAACTTAGCAATTTGCACTTTTAGTTCCTTGTTTTCTGATAAAACAGCGTGGATCACTTCTCTTAAGGCTCCAAGGTCTTTAATTTCCTGTATGAGCTCTTTCAGTTCTACTACACTCTCTTTTATCTCTTTCAATTCTTCAATTATCTCAGCACGCAGTTCGTCCACAGCCTTTATTGACATAGCGATATTCCACTAGCGTAAAAACAGAGAAGGTACAGATGCAGTTTCATGCAGTCCGGCAGCAGTGCATAGAGTGTAGGAAATCGAACGTATAGTTCTTACCTGCAAAAGCAGATAGCGTTAGTTGTGTGCTTAAGATGCACTGCTGCCGAACTGCAAGTCCGGTCGTCGATCCGTCGCCTTTTAAAGCCAGCAGTGATGTCCTCCTGCCCTCTTGTGGTAGAGAAGGCACACAGAAACCACGTGAGTGTTGGACGAGGGCGTTGCAAGGCCGAAACGAAGTGGTTCCGCAGTCTTGCAGCTATCACCGTGTCCTCTTCTACGTGCGTGACAAATCCAGCGATGAAGCGATCGTCAGCTGAAAAATCAGATAGCGTTAGCTGTGTGCTTAAGATGCACTGCTGCCGAACTGCAGGTACAAGCCGCAGTATCTGACTAGTTCACGCAGTTTCGTGTGCTTTCACTATAATTTACAAGATATTGCAGTTTCGTACTCGCAAAAAAAACAACACTATCTGGTTAAATGACGTCGTTGTCGGTGGTTTCACGACGCTACCTAGCTTAACCTAACCTAACCTAACCATCGCGCTTCTAGCGTTAGAAAACGTTTTATTCAATAATTTACAATGCTTTCTGCAACTTCACGACGCTTTCATGCACTTTCGCAGCATTTGATATCGCATTTTCCGACTTGTATTGGTGAAAAACACTTCATCTCAATAGCTGATATTGTTACATGCGGGTTAAGACGCTTCATAACCTATCCTAACCAAATCTTCGCGCTTGTATCTACAAAACGCTAGGTCTCACTGTTTCGTGCACGTTTACGATATTTGCATGACAGCACAATTTTCCACCCACTTGTAACAGTACATAACGCTGTGTCCCACAAGATGACATCGTGCTGTGAGGTTTAACTATGCTTGTATGCACGTACACAACTGCATTAAATAGCAGTTTCGCACTTGTAAGGTTACAAAACGCAGTATCTCATTAGCTCACAACTTTATATGTCTTTCAAAGTTTTTCACAACATCTCAGTTTTGCGCAAGCAACATAAGTATCAACATGTATCTTCTAACATACGCATGTTTGCAGACGACTGCGTTATTTATCGTAAAATTAACAACGTTTCCGATAACACGTCTGTTCTAATTGACTTACTAAGCTTACAGGAATGGTGTAACCTTTGGCTAATGGAAGTCAACCCTAACAAATGTAAAACTGTTTCCTTTCACCGCCGTCGAAATCCGATAGTATTCCCGTACCAAATTGCTGTCACAAACCTCGAATTAGTTCCTTCCTATAAATATCTCGGTGTAACCCTTTGTAGCGATTTAACCTGGGCAACGCACATTACGAACATCATTGCATCTGCTAACAAAACACTCGGGTTCTTAAAACGCCATTTCCGTCACGCTCCTAAGTAATGTCGAATTACTAGCTTATCAATCTCTCGTAAGGACGAAGATAGAATACGCAGTAGCCATTTGGAGCCCGCATCAAGCATATCTCATCAATCAACTCGAGTCACTTCAAAATCGAGCCACACGATATTCATTCTACGTACTCTTACGACGTCAGTATATCAGCACTGAAAACAGAATCTGGCCTATCATTGCTTGCATCTCGTCGCCGCATTTCTAGTCTTTCCCTTTTTCACAAGTTTTTTTACAGCTCGCTCGGCAGGCCACCATACATTCTTCCTCCGGCACGCATCTCCCATCGCACTGGTCACCCGCAACAAGTTGAGCGGCCGCGTACGCGCACCGTCACTTTTTCGTCCTCATTCTTTTTAGATGCGGAAGCATCTTATACTCGCGCCTTGTAGTGCGCCGTCCGCACCACTTCTCGAACATTCGACAGCTGACGCGCGCGCATGCGCCGTCGCCCACCATCTGTGCCGCGCGCGCTTCTCCTTCGAGAACATTCGACAGCTGACAGCGCATGCGCCGTCGCGCTGTATATATACTCAAGGTCGGCGCTCGCTCGCTCAGTTGCCGCTCGTCCGTTGGTTTGTACGGCGCGTCGACGTCCGAAGTCGCCGTGAAATGAATGCCAACGAATCCACAAACAGAATGATCGACGTCCCTTCGACCAGCGCCGGCCAAACTGTTGGCGGAACCGCAAGCAAGTCGTCGTCGTCGTCGTCGTCCGAAGACAAGGCAGCGCAGAGAAGAGCTCGCGACGCCGAAAGTAAAAGTCGGCGTCGAGCGGAAGATTCTCAACTTAGAGAACGTAATGATCGACGTCCCTTCGACCAGCGCCGCCCTTTCGCATACGTGTGTACGTGTTCACTCATTTAACACCCCCTCTTACAACCACGTTAACCAATTTAGCCATTGACCCAAGTAAGTCGCAATTTAACACCCCATTTCACAACCACGTTAACCAATTTAGCCATCGACCCAAGTAAGTCGCACTTTAACACCCCGTTAACCAATTATATGCTCCGCATCCTCTTCAGTGTTCCCCCGAGGGAAGCTGCGGGCAATTTTTTTCGTGCAGCTACGGACTGGAACGGCCTTTCTAACGAAGTCACCGCCATAGCCTATCCTACCACCTTTTTGAACACCGTAACAAATTACCTTGCATTGTCAAAAAAATGGCTTTCACGTTTTCATATGTGTACCCACCCCTTATGTAATACCCCTTCAATGGGGTCTTTAAGGTAATAAAATGAAATGAAATAACAAAACATCATCTCACTAGTTGACGTAGTTTCGAGTGGTTTCACGCTGCTTCTTAACACAAGCCAGCAAACATCGCAATTTCCGACTTGTGATCGTGAAAAACATCGTTTCTCAGTAGCTCACGTTGTTTCATGCAGTTTTGTGACGCTTCCTAATCTAACGTGACCTACCCTTCACACTTGTATCTTTACAAAACGGTAGTGATACACCGTTTCGTGCACACTTAGGATAGTTGCATGACCTCACAGTTTTTCACCAACTCAGTTCAGTACAGAACGCTGTATCTCGCTAAATGACATCGTTCTTTGAGGTTTCACAATGCTTGCATGCGCGTTCACGGGAATTGCATAATATAGCAGTTTCGCACTTGTAAAGGTACAAGACGCAGTATCTGGCTAGGTAACGCCGTTTTGTGCTGCTTTCACTATATTTCAGATGATATCGCAGTTTCGTACTCGCAACAAAACAACACCATCTCGTTGGATGACGTCGTTTACGGTGGTTTCACGACGCTTCCTAGCTTAACCTAACATACCCCAACCTAACCTAACCTTTGGACTTCTAGCGTTATAAAACGTTTCAATTGCTAATTTGCATTGCTTTCTGCAACTTTACGACGCTTTCATGCGCTTTCACAACATTTGATATCGCAGTTTCCAACTTGTAATCGTGAAAATCACTTCATCTCAATAAGTGACATTGCTTCATGCGGTTTAATGACGATTCATAACCTAACCTAACCTTCGCACTTGTACTACAATACGCTAGGTCACACTGTTTCGTGCACATTTATAATATTTCCATGACATCACAATTTTCCACCCCCTCGCAACAGTACAGAACGCTGTAACCCACTAGTTGACATGCTGCTGTGAGGTTTCACGACGCTTGTATGTGATTTTACGACGATTGCATAATATTGCAGTTTCGCAGTTGTAACGTTACAAAACGCAGTGTCTTGTTAGTTCACATCGTTATTTGTGCTTCACAGTTTTTGATGACATCGCAGTTTCCCGCACGCAAGTAACAAAACAGAACACCATCTCACTCATGTAGGTCGTTTTGGGTGGTTTCACAGATGCTCTCTAACTTACCCCAACAAACATCGCAATTTCAGGCTTTTAATCATGAAAAACACCGTTTCTCAGTAGCTGACATTGTTTAAGCTAGTTTTAGGACGCTTTTTAGCCTAACCTAACCTAACGTTACATAACGTTCTCTCTTCTATTTTTACAAAACGCTAGGTCAAACCGTTTCGCGCACACTTAGAATAATTGCATGACCTCACAGTTTTTCACCAACTCAGTAAAGTACAGAACGCTGTATCTCGCTAAATGACATTGTTCTTTGAGGTTTCACGATGGTTGCATGCGCTTTCACGAGCATTGCACAATACAGCAGTTTCACAGTTGTAATGGTACAAGATGCAGTATCTGTCTAGTTCACGCCGTTTTGTGTGCTTTCACAATATTTCACATGATATCGCAGTTCAGTACTCGCAACGAAACAACACTATCTCGTTAGATGACGTCGTTTTTGGTGGTTTCACGAGGCCACCTAGATTAATCTAACCCAACCTAACCTAACCTTCGCACTTTTAGCGTTAGAAAGCGTTTTACTCTGTAATATACATTGCTTTCTGTAACTTTACGATGATTTTGAGGCGCTTTCACATTTGATATGGCAGTTTCCGACATTTAATGGTGAAAAACACTTCATATTCACAGCCGGCATTGTTTCATGCGGTTTTATGATGCTTCATAACATAACATAACCTAACCTAACCTAACCTTACCTAACCTTCGCACTTGTACCTACAAAATGCTAGGTCACACTGTTTCGTTCACATTTACGATATTTGCATGACATCACAATTTTCTACCCACTTGCAACAGTACAGAACGCTGTACCCCACTAGTTGACATCGTGCTGTGAGGATTCACGATGCTTGTATGCACTTTTACGACATTTGCATATTATAGCAGTTTCGCACTTGCAAGGTTACAAAACGCAGCATCTCGTTAGTTCAAAACGTTATTAGTCTTTTACAGTTTTTCACATCGCAGTTGTGCGCAAGAAACTAAACAGAATACCATCTCACTAGTGACGTCGTTTTGAGTGGTTTCACGCGGCTTCTTTACACAACTGTATTGATAAATGTAGTGGGTCATGCATAGATCGGAAAACACATAGTCAGTTGCTAAGGTTAAAGCTTGGGCGAGTTGGTTCAAATACATGATTAAAAAAACACAGCGCAAACAACGGCAGGAAGAAAGGAAGAGACAGGACAGTCCTGTCCTGTCTCTTCCTTTCTTCCTGCCGTTGTTTGCGCTGTGTTTTTTTTTTAATCATGTACATAGTCAGTACTAAGCACGAGACTCTCGCGCCGGACGTTATTGCTGGTTTCGCTGGCTAGGCCTATGCTCCTACCTAGTTTCAAATCACAGTTCTGACTGTCACAGTTCTTTATATATTTGGTGGAGTTTGCTGGGTCTCCTCGCAATCCTGGAGTTGCGAAGCCGGACTCGACCTGCCGCTATGACCACTGCATCTGCCACAAGCCCTCCGCCTATTTGGGTGCACGTTAAAGAACCCCAGGTGGTCAAAATTTCCGGAGCCCTCCACTACGGCGTCTCTCATAATCATATGGTAGTTTTGGGACGTTAAACCCCACAAATAAATAAATCAATCAATCAATCAATCAATCAATCAAGCCCTCCGCCTATGGCTCTCCAGGCCATCGTGTGCTCCGGTGCGGTCCGTCAGCGGGACCCTCCCATATTCAGCAGCATGTACGATCACCACGTCTATGACTGGCTGGCTACCTACGAACTCGTGAGTGTCCTGAACAAATGGGACGAAGCCACGAGACTGGCCACCGTCGGCATTTACCTCAGTGGAATTGCTCAATTGTGGCTTCGGAACCATGAAACCAACGTTCAAACCTGCACAAAATTGAAAACAAAGTTCAGCGAAGTCTTCGTTCTTCATGATATTTGCAAACTTCGTGCGGAGCAGCGTCTTCACTCAAAATCTCAACTGCCTGGTGAGAATTTCACCAGTTACATAGAAGACGTCATCGACTTGGGCAAACGCGTCGATGCGAACATGACAGAGGTGGACCGCATAAAGCGTAATTTCAAGGGTATCGACGAGGACGCAATCCAGATGCTCATTTCAAAATGCCCGGTTTCTGTCGCTCAAGTTACCGAGCTCCGCCAAAGCAATGATGAGCTCCGCCGGCAACATCTCATCACCCGCCGTAATATCCCCCATCAGGAATCGATGTCCGGCTTGACTCTCTCACAAGATCCTGTCCTCCTCTCGCAGTTAAGATTTCGTACACGAAGAAGTTGCCCGCTAACTGTCGCTTATCTCCGGCCTACCGGAGTGCTGTGCACCGCTTAGCCCTACAGTGCAGACTATTATACAAGACCAAGTGTCTGAGGGCCTTCCTCCACAGCTGGTGCCACCAGTCAATGTGCCATAGACGTATGCCGAAGCAGCAGCACGACCATGACCACACACGTTCCGAGCGCCGCCTCCACTGCCCGCTTCTGTTTAGACCACCCAGCCGCCACGACATCCAGTCCACCGAGTCCCTAATCTATGGCGCACTGCCGACAATTGACCGATCTGCTTTTCGTGTGGTCTACCCGGACAAGTCGCACGTCATTCCCACCGCCGCTCGCTACATTCACGGGAAAACCAGCGTTCATATGAGTACGACCTCACGTTTCCCTACACTCCAGGCCCCGAATCGCACCCTCCTTGACCAAGCCAACGACCACCTTCTGATCGCCGTTCTCTTTCTCCACGTCGTCGCTCGCCCTCCCCTATGCGCCGATGCCCCCCGACAATTGAAGCGGAAAACTAAATGACGCAGTTCCCGAAACAAGAACTGCGTCCTCGTCGCAAATTACAAGCCCTCTTCGTTCGCCGCCAAATGTGATTATTGCTGTTCTGGAAGGCGTACGTGTACTTGGCCTTATTGATACTGGTACCGCCATTTCTGTCATTTCCGAAAAAGTTTGCCGTGCAATTTGAAAAGTGACGAGGCCTTACTTTCGTTCGTTTTTTCATACTGCCAGTGCACAGCTTGTGCAGCCTGTAGCGAAGTGTACCGCCACACTTGTAATTCAAGGAGTGCCCTACAAAGTGCAGTTCGTAGTACTCCCTCACTGTTCTCACGACATCATTTTAGGCTGGGATTTTCTCTCCCATCACGAAGCCGTCATTGATTGTGCCCGTGCCGAAGTTATCCTTTGTCCTCTCGGTGACGCTCTACCTGCGGATGATCGCCCTTTCTACGCGAAGTTGGTCATTAGTGGCGACACTTGGATGCCTCCGCACCCTATTTTCTTCGCACCTGTGTCGTTTTCCACCATCGTCGACGCTACCACATTCTTCACGCGTTCCGCTGCTTTCGTTCATCGCCACCTATCATCGCTCCCAACCGCTCTCATTACTCTTCAAGGTGGTGCGACCGACGTGCCTGTGGGAAATTCTTTCCCATTCATGATTATGCTGCTTTGGAGCGAATTTATCGGCTATCATTTGAAACCATCGCTACACTTGACGTTCCTGATGGATCATCGAAAATCGGCGCCCTCTCCTGTAGTTCCGGGAATGGCCCTTCCCCTGCCGACATCTCAACCGTGTAATCGACGAAGACCTAAACCCACAACAGAGGTGTGAGCTTTTGAGCCTCCTTGACAAGTTTCGGCCATCTTTTGACAGTCACAGCGCTACCTTAGGTCGAACATTGGCGGTATGCCACCAGATCCACACAGGTAATCATCCACCACTACGGCAGCAACCGTACTGTGTTTCACCGACTGAACGCCGTATCATCGATGAACAAGTAGGTGACATGCTAAAGCGTGGCGTCATTCAACTATCAAAGTCCTTGGGCGTTGCCGGTTGCTTTAGTTAAAAAGATGGCACAATACGCTTTTGCGTAGATTATGGTCGCCTAAACCAAACAACACGAAAGGATGTGTATCCTTTGCCTCGGATCGATGACGCCCTGGATCTTCACAAGGCGAAGAGTTCTTTTCCTCCCTTGATCCACGCTCTGGGTATTGGCAACTGCCAATGAATCCGGATGATAGACCAAGAGCTGCCTTTGTTACACCAGATGGCCTGTACGAATTTAACGTGATGGCACTCGGCCTATGCAATGCGCCGGCAATATTTGAGCGCATGATGGACACTATCTTACGAGGCCTCAAATGGAACACGTGTTTATGCTACTTAGATGATGTGGTGGTGTTCTGGCCCGATTTTCCCACGCACCTTCGTCGCTTGGAACAGGTTCTACGCTGCCTTTTAGCAGCTGGCCTCCTACTAAACTAGAAAAACTGTCACTTTGGAGCACGCGAGCTGACCATTTTCGGACACGTCGTGTCGATACATGGCGTTCTCTCTGATCTCGCTAAGCTACGTGCTGTTAGCGAGTTCCCGAGGCCCGCGTCTTTCAAGGAGCTGCGTAGTTTGATTGGGCTTTGCT
This sequence comes from Rhipicephalus annulatus, assembly GCA_013436015.1. Classification (NCBI taxonomy): domain Eukaryota; kingdom Metazoa; phylum Arthropoda; class Arachnida; order Ixodida; family Ixodidae; genus Rhipicephalus; species Rhipicephalus annulatus. The sequence continues at coordinate 137,269 of WOVY01003722.1, read as the reverse complement.
CATACTTCCGCCGCTTCGTCCTGGATTTCGCCTCGATCGTAGCACCTCTGAGTTACCTACTAAAGAGAGAGCGCAATTTATCTGTGTGGTCTCCAGCTTGCGACAGTGCTTTTGCGAAGCTCCGTGAACTGCTAAAAACACCAACCATACTGCGACATTTAGATTCAAGTGCTCCCACAGAAATACACACGGATGCTAGCGGTGTCGGTCTTGGTGCTGCACTCGCCCAAAGAAAGCCTGGTTACCAAGAATATGTTGTTGCGTACGCGAGCCACACTCTTGCAAGAACAGAAGCAAATCATTCGGTAACTGAGAAAGAATGCCTAGCGATCATCTGGGTTATTACCAAATTTCGGCCTTATCTGTACGGCCGCCTTTTCGATGTTGTTACCGATCACAACGTGCTCTGCTGGTTATCCTCTCTCAAGGATCCTTCCAGACGCTTGGCATGGTGGGCTTTATGGCTACAAAAGTACGACATCCGTGTAATTTATTGATCAGGCCAAAAGCATACCGCTGCTGATGATCTTTCACGTTCGCCTGTTTCTGCTGATATTGCGAGTGTCTCCATTCAAGAACACTTACTTCCACTATCAGGACCCATCGACATGGCTGCGGAGCAGCGCAAAGATTCATGGATAGCGTCTCTGATGGATTACCTGTCTGAAACACTCGTCCACCTGCCATCTCGAGCACTGCACCGACAGGCCTCTCACTTCGCCATCCGAGATGAAATACGTTATCGCCGCAACTACCACCCTGATGGCCGCAAATGGCTACTCGTCATACCCAGGCATCTCCGTGCCAGCATATGTGCTGCTTTCCATGCTCATCCGCAGTGTGCACACGCCTGGTTTCTTTAAAACCTACGCCAGACAACGTTTTCGGTTTTATTGGTGAGGCATGTACACATTCCTTCAAAAGTACATTTGATCTTGCACAGAGTGCCAACGCCGCAAGCACGATCCTAGCTGTCCTACCGCACCAATCCAGCCGTTACCATGCCCAGTGCGGCCATTCGACCGGGTTGGGATAGACCTTTATGGTCCTCTGCCATACACATCAGGTGGGAATCTCTGGATAATTCTAGCGATCGACCATCTCACGAGATATGCAGAAACGGCCGCTCTACCAGCCGCGACGCCACGTGACGTCGCGTCTTTCCTCCTGCAACGTTTTGTTCTGCGTCATGGTGCTCAACGTGAACTTTTGAGCGACTGAGGCTGCGTCTTTCTCGCGCCTGGTAGTCAAGAACTTCTTGCTGATTGCTACGTGATTCATCGCTGTACTACCGCATATGGGCCACAAACAAACGATTTGACCGAACGTTTCAACCGCACTCTTGGCGACATGCTTTCTATGTATTTCGCCTCCGACCACACCAACTGGGATCCTCCCCTACGTAACGTACGCGTACAACACGGCACCCAGAGTGACGACAGGCTTTTCTCCCTCCTTTTTACTCTATGGTCCAGAGCCATCATCTCCAATTGACACAATTCTCCCTTACCAACCCGACTCATCCGAAGGAACACAAGTTTCCTTAGACGCTTGGTATGCGGATGAATGTCGACCATCAGCTCGTGTCTTTACAACACAAGAACAAGGGCTAGAAAAATTTAGTCACTACGATGGACGGTCCCACTGACAGTTTTCGCCCAACTCTTTTGTTTGGCTGTGAATGCCTCCAACTGCTGCTCCTGGTACATCTACAAAGTTCGTCAGCAGGTACCATGGGCCTTATCGCGTCATAGAGAAAACTTCCGCTGTCAACTACCTCATTGAACCCTTCACGCCTACTCCAGACCTGCGTTGCCGAGGACGCGAAATCGTACACGTGGATCGTCTCAAACCGTATCACGAACCACTTCTTCTCACGACACCTTAGAACACCTACTTGGCTCCGTCATCAGCGAGGGGGAAATATGTATCGATGAATGTAGTGGGTCATGCATAGCTCGGAAAACACATCGTCAGTGCTAAGCACGAGAATCTCACGCCAGACGTTATCGCTGCTTTTGCTGACTAGGCCTACGCTCCTACCTAGTTTCAAATAACAGTTCTGACTGTCATAGTTCTTTATTATACAACAACCATACCAATTTCAGACTTGTAATTGTCAAAAACACCGTTTCTCTGTAGGTGACATTGTTTCATGCAGTTTTATGAAGCTTCATAACTTAACCTAACCTATCCTTCGCCTGTGTATCTTCACAAAACGCTAGGTCACACCGTTTCGTGCACACAGGATAATTGCATGACCACACAGTTTTTCACCAAATTAGTACATTACAGAACGCTGTATCTCGCTGAATGACATCGTTCTTTGAGGTTTCACGATGCTTGCATGTGGTTTTACGAGAATTGCATAGTATAGCAGTTTCGCACTGGTAACGTTACAAAACGCAGTTTATTGTTAGTTCACAACGTTAGGTGGGCTTTCCCTATAATTAACATGATATTGCAGTTTTGTACTCGCAACAAAACAACACTATCTCGTTAGATGTCGTTTTCGGCGGTTTCACGATGGTACCTAGATTAACCTAACATATCCCAACCTAACCTAACCTTCGCACTTCTAGCGTTAGAAAACGTTTACTCGCTCATTTACATTGCTTTAGGCAACATTACGACGAAATCAGGCGCTTTTACATTTGATATCGCAGTTTCCGACTTTTAATGTTGAAAAACACTTCATCTCCATAGCTGGCATTGTTTCATGCGGTTTTAAGACGCTTTATAACCTAGTCTAACCTAACCTAAACTTCGCACTTGTATCTACAAAATGCTGGGTCACACTGTTTCGTGCACACTTAAGATATTTGCATGAGATCACGATATTCTACCCACTTGCAACAGTACAGGACGCTGTATCCCACTAGTTTACATCGTGCTGTGAGGTTTCAAGATGCTGGTATGTGCTTTCACGACAATGGCACATAATAGCAGTTTCGCACTTGTAAGGTTACAAAACGCAGTATCTCGTTAGTTCAGAACGTTATGTGTCTTTCATAGTTTTTCACATCGCTGTTTCGCGCAAGAAACTAAACAGAACACCATCTCACTAGTTGACGTCGTTTTGAGTGGTTTCACGCTGCTTCTTAACAAAACCAACATCCCTTTTTGAGACTTGTAATCGATAAAAACACCGTTTCTCAGTAGCTGATATTGTTCCATGCAGTTTTGTGACGCTTCATAACCTAACCTAAGCTTGGCACTTGTAATTTAACAAAACGCTTGGTCACACTGTTTCGTGCACATTCAGGATAATTGCAAGACCTCATAGTTTTTCACCAACTCAGTACAGTACAGAACGCTGTATCTCGCTAAATGACATCTTTCTTTGAGGTTTCATGATTATTGCAAGCGCTTTCACGATAATTGCACAATATAGCAGTTTCGTACTTGTAACGGTACAAGATGAGATATCTTGCTAGTTCACGCAGTTTCGTGAGCTTTCACTATATTTCATATGATATCGCAGTTTCGTACTCGCAACGAAACAACACTAACTCGTTAGATGACGTCATTTTCGGTGGTTTCACGACACTACTTAGCTTAACCTAACCCAACCTAACCTAACCTTCGCACTTCTAGCGTTAGAAAACGTTTTACTGCTGATTTACATTGCTTTCTGCAACTTTACGACGATTTCATCCGCTTTCACATTTGATGTCGCAGTTCCCGACTAGTGATGGTGAAAAACACTTCATCTCCATAGCTGGCATTGTTAATCGCGGTTTTTAGGATCCTTCATAACGTAAGCTAACCTAACCCTCACACTTGTACCCACAAAATGTTAGGTCACACTGTTTCGTGCACATTCACGATATTTGCATGAGATTACTATTTTCTACCCACTTGCAACAGTACAGAACGGTGTATCCCACTAGTTGACATTGTGCTGTGAGCTTTCATGATGCTTGCATGCACTTTGCATAGTATTGCAAATTGCATAGTATAGCAATTTCGCACTTGTAATGGTACAAGACGCAGTATTTGGCTAGTTCACGGCGTTTTGTGTGCTTTCACAATATTTAACATGATATCGCAGTTTCGTACTCGCCAAAAAAAACAACGCTATCTTGTTAGATGACGTCGTTTTCTGCGTTTTCACGACGCTGCCCAGCTTAACCTAACAAAACTCAACCTAACCTAACCTTCACACTTCCAGGGTTAGAAAACGTTTTACTCGCTACTTTGCATTGCTTTTGCCAATTTACGATGCATTCATACGCTTTGATAACATTTGATATCGCAGTTTCCAACTTGTAATGGTGAAAAACACCTCATCTTCATAGCTGACATTGTTTCATGCGGTTTTATGATGCTTCATAACCTAACCTAACCTTCGCACTTGTATCTACAATACGCTAAGTCACGCTCTTTCGTGCACATTTACGAAATGTGCATGACATTACGCTTTTCCACCATCTTGCAACAGTACAGAACGCTGTATCCCACAAGCTGACATCGTGCTGTGGGGTTTCGTGACGCTTGTATGCGATTTCTCAACAATTACCTACTATAGCACTTTCGCACTTGTAATTTTACAAAACGCAGTATCTTCTTAGTTCACAACGTTATTTGTGCTTTCAGAGTTTTTCATGACATCAAAGTTTCCCGCATGCAACAAAACACAACACCATCTCACTTGTTGGCGTCGTTTTGGGTGGTTTCACGACGCTTCCTACCTTAACCCGATAAATATCACTAATTCAGTATTGTAATCAGGGAAAACACCGTTTCTCACTAGCTAACAGAGTTATTTGCAGTTTTATGACGGTTTCTAACCTAACCTAACCTAAGCTAACCTTCACACTTGTATCTTTACAAAACACTAGGTCACAACGTTTAGTGCACATTTAAGATAATTGCATGACCTCACAGTTTTTCACCAACTCAGTTCAGTGCAGAACGCTGTATTTCGCTAAATGACATCGTTCTTTGAGGTTTCATGATTCTTGCAGGCGTTTTCACGATAATTGCTCAATATAGCAGTTTTGCACTTGTTGAAGTTGAAGACAAGTTTATTTTTATTTCTTTCTCATACAGAAAGAGGAGTAAGAGCTAAAGGCGGTATTGCCTGACAGAGGCTCCTACTCCCATGGGCATTCGGCATGCGTGTACATGTTTGCATGCGATGCAAGTATACAAACAATAGAGCAACCAGAAAAATCAAAACATGCATGTACACAATTGTCACTGCAAATAAAGCATTACAGATAGACATCATACATGAAAACGCTTCACGAAAACAAACATATCATACAGACACTCAAAGATTTTATACCTATACGCATTAAATTGTGAACTTTCAAATTGTACCACAAACTATATATGCAGTACACGTAGAAAATTAGAAAGATATATTTAATTGATAAATTATCGTGGAATGTACCAAAAGTTCTTTAAATTTTTTTAAAGCGGGGTGCATGAAAATCTATATGCTGTTCAACAATGTTCAATAGCCGGGGTACTTGATACTCAAGGTGCTGACGCCCGTAGTTAGTTCACATAAGTGGTGGCATTCTCGTTTGGTGGTGTAATTGATATCGAGGTGGAAAAACGGGCAAGCTACTAACATGGAGCCTGTGCTTTTTTACGTGCAAAAGTAATCTATAATAGTTGATTTGAATTGCTCTGGTTAACGAGTGTTTCTCAAAAAGATTGTGTGTGGTTAAATCTCGCGGTCTACCGTGATAGTTTTCGAAAATTCGCATTGCCCTTTTTGCAGTTTTATTATTTTTTTAAATTGTTTGCAGTTGTTGTTCCCCATAATAATGCACAATAGCTAAGTTTTTAGTGAAAGAGGGCGTAGTACATATCCTTCTTTTGTGTTAGTGGTATAAGACTACTAATTTTATACTTAGAGCCTACCACTTTACTGAGGTTGCTGCTGAATTTATGGATATCATTGTCTCAAGAGAGGTTTTCTTGAAACGATACACCCGAAAACTTTTGCGTTGATACCTGTTCTATCTGCTCTCCTTTAAATAAAACAGTAATATTGACAGGCATTAGCTTATTTATGGGTTTAAATAATATATACCTATAGTTGCTGACATTTATTTGAAGTTTGTTTAACTTCAGCCAGTCAGTTATTAAATCTGAATAATCAATAATTTCTTTTTAAACTGTTGTAGGGATGAACTTGAAAAGAAAAGATTAGTTTTATCCACATAAATGACTCTGTTCAGTGTAGGTGAAATGCTTGAAAGGTCATTGATATATATGTTAAATAATACCGGGCCAAGCATTGATCCCTGCGGTACGCCAGTCTGTACTCTAAGATATGGAGAGGTCACCTGATTAAGTGAAACATACTGAAAACGATCTGTTAAGTAGCTTCGCATGAGATCTAACGTTGTACCGCGTATCCCATAGCTATGAAGTTTAGATAACAGTATTTCATGATTCACACTGTCGAACGCTTTACGGAGGTCAAGGAAAAAACCAACCTTGTATAAACGATTTCAATGTTTTCTAATATTTGATGTTTTAATTTGAGGAGTGCATCCTCACATGATTTAATTTTCCGAAATGCATACTGAGATGTACTAATTATAGCAGACTTATTTAAAAACCTTCCAGTTGTGAATTAATAACATTCATGATGTAATAATTGGAAGCGCAAACCAACGGGACCCAAGAGGAGAGACAAGTCTCTCCTCTTGTGTCTCGTTGGTTTGCGCTTCCAATTATTACATCATGAATTTGTACCAACTAGCCCGCCTGTCAACCCTACTGGAAATTATAACAACCTGAAAAAGTTTTGAGAAGAGTGGTAGTATTGAAATAGGTCGTAAATTGTTTACAGAATTGTCTGCACCCCCTTTTTGAATTGGAGAGACACGGGCTATTTCAAGTTTGCTTAGAAAAACTCCGCATTCGAACATTCTGTTGATAATATGGGCTAGGACTGTAGATATGATATCCGATACATATTTTATGGGAGATGCCAGTATACCTTAATCCTGCAGCTGCATTGCATTTAAAACTACTGATTACCTTTTTAACTTCACCTGCAGTCGTAGGAAATAATACAAAAGAATTTGGCACAGATTGTTTCGTTACAGCGAATCTTGCATACTCGGAATTTCAAAGGAATTCCTGTTACAGCATTCAACAAAATAAGTGTTTAGGGCACTGGCAGATCACCGTCTCTAAGAGCACCATTTACCGAAGATATTCGTACGTTTTCACAAGTAGCAATCGCTCCAGACAACTTCTTAATTTCTTGTCAAATTTTTCCTTGATTCGTATATATACGCGAGAAAACCCTTTCGTAATATTTTTCTTTCGCTTTTCTTAGCTCTGAGTTTACTTGAATACGATAAGTCTTAAATTTGGCTAATTGTTTATTATTTCGTGTTTTAATGAATGTGTGGTACAATTGATTTTTTCTTTTCATTTTTGTGAGAAGCGCGGCATCATCCCATGGTTTCCTAATTTTTTTAGATCGTTTTGTAACACTATGTGGCGGAAAGGCTTTATCGTAACCAGCAATCATTTTATCGAAAAATGAATTGTATGCCTTATTTTGGGTCACTTTCAAGCAGTTCGGATTCCCAGCTTATTTCGCTAATAAGTGAGTGAAATAGGGCTATCGTCGTTTCATCAATGAGACGTTAAGAAAAGGTGCTACGCTTGAATTTCTCGGAGCAGGGCAGAAAACACAAAATTGGAAGATGATCAGTTATGTCGACGGACATGACACCAGCAGTCACAGTAGGGGCATGTACATTGGTGATACAAACATCCAACAGGGTGGCACTACAAGCAGTCACTCGTATTGGTAGGGTAATCATATTCGAGCATGCGTAAGAGTACATCAACTGCTTCTATTGTCTAGTTGTTGCATTTTCGGCCATCATATCTATGTTCGTATCACCTAGTACGGCGAACATTTTGCCTGTTTCGCTGAAGTAAGATGGAAGTTTATCCATATAGGAAAAGAAATCCTTTTTGTTTTCGCAAGGTGGCCTGTAGAGTACTGAAAGTGTTACTGTTTTAAGAACAATAGTGAGGCATTCAATGTTTTGATTATTCTGAGAAAAATTCGAAATTATCTTCGAATTCAGATCATTTCGTACATAGACAGCCAAGCCGCCACCCCGAGCGTAGGTGCGGTTTAGTCCGTGATAACTGTAGTTATCGAGCCGGAAGGCTTAATCCTTATCAGAAAGCCACGTTTCAGTAAAAAGAAGCACATCGAGATTGGTTTCAGTCTGTTGAAGCAACTCTTCAACGTTATCTTGCTTATTTCTTAAAATTTGGCCGTTTAAATGAAGGACTGAAATGAGTTTTTCAAGCGCGGCAGATGTATTTTTTAAGGAATTGTAATCATGATGAAGGCATTTATCGATTGAAGCCATGACTATACTGAAAAAGTAAAAACATGCTTCAAGTGAAAAAGATTAGGCAACCTTCTTGTTGATGTCATCAATGCTAAAAATATGCAGAACAGGGGATGTTTCATTCCGTCTGGCCATTACTTTCCCTCCAGTGGTCCACACATATTTCCAACCAACCTCATTTCTCTTTTGTTTCGCAGCACTCAGTAACTGTTTGCCTTGCCTTGTCAAGTGCGCATTGATGAACACTGGACAATTTTCATCAGAACCAAGCATTCTGGTATCAATTTTTTTCTTTCGTGCTTTAGCAAAAAAACCGTTCCACTTGATGCGGCGCACAAATCAAACAATTATGTTATGTTCATTATGCTTAGCTGTTGGCACTTTGTGGCACATATCAATGTCAGACTGTTGTACTTCTTCTGCAACTAGTTCGCCAATCTTTTTAATGATAGCTATCGGCTCTTCATCAACAGGAACACCCTTGATTTCTAAGTGTTTGGAGTGTTCGTACGTTTCTAGCTCTTCAACTTTTCGTGCTAACTTAGCATTTTGCACTTTTAGTTCCTTGTTTTCTAATAAAACAGCGTGCATCACTTCTCTTAAGGCTCCAAGGTCTTTAACTTCCTGTATGAGCTGTTTCAGTTCTACTAGACTCTCTTTTATCTCCTTCAATTCGTCAATTATCTCAGCACGCAGTTCGTCCACAGCCTTTTTTGACATAGCGATATTCCACTCGCGTAAAAACAGAGAAGGTACAGATGCAGTTTCATGCAGTCCGGCAGCAGTGTATAGAGTGTAGGAAATTGAACGTATAGTTCTTACCTGCAAAAGCAGATAGCGTTAGTTGTGTGCTTAAGATGCACTGCTGCGGAACTGCAAGTCCGGTCGTCGATCCGTTGCCTTTCAAAGCCAGCAGTGTTGTCCTCCTGCCCTCTTGTGGTAGAAAAGGCGCACAGGAACCACGTGAGTGTTCGACGAGTCCGTTGCAAGGCCGAAGCGAAGTGGTTCCGCAGTCTTGCAGCTATCACCGTGTCCTGTTCCACGTGCATGACAAATCCAGCGGTGAATCGATCGTCAGCTGCAAAAGCAGATAGCGTTATTTGTGTGCTTAAGATGCACTGCTGCCGAACTGCAAGTCCGGTCGTCGATCCGTCGACTTTTAAAGCCAGCAGTGTTGTCCTCCTGGCCTCTTGTGGTAGAGAAGGCGCACAGGAACCACGTGAGTGTTCGACGAGATCGTTGCAAGGCCGAAACGAAGGGGTTCCGCAGTCTTGCAGCATTCACCGTGTCCTCTTCTACGTGCGTGACAAATCCAGTGATGAAGCGATCGTCAGCTGAAAAAGCAGATAGCGTTAGTTGTGTGCTTAAGATGCACTGCTGCCGAACTGCCGGTAAAAGCCGCAGTATCTGACTAGTTCACGCAGTTTCATGTGCTTTCACTATTATTCACATGATATCGCAGTTTCGTACTCGCAACAAAACAACACTATCTCGTTAGATGACGTCGTTGTCAGTGGTTTCACGACGCTACCTAGCTTAACTTAACCCAACCTAACCTTCGCGCTTCTAGCGTTAGAAAACGTTTTATTCGCTATTTTACAATGCTTTCTGCAAAGTCACGACGCTTTCATGCGCTTTCACAACAATTGATATCGCATTTTCCGACTTGTAATGTTGAAAAACAGTTCATCTCAATAGCTGACATTGTTTGCACGCAGTTTTATGACACTTCATAACCTAACCTAACCTTCGCACTTGTATCGACAAAAAGCTAGGTCACACTGTTTCGTGCATATTTACGACAATTCCATGAGATAACAATTTTCTACCCCACTTGCAACAGTAAAGAACTTTGTATCCCACTAGTTGGCATCATGCCGTGAGGGTTGACGATGCTTGTATGTGCTTTCACGACAATTGCATAATATAGCAGTTTTGCCCTTGTCAGGTTACAAAACGCAGTATCTCGTTAGTTAACAACGTTCTGTGTCTTTCACAGTTTTTCACGACAACGCAGTTTCGCGCAAGAAACTATACAGAACACCATCTCACTACTTGACGTTGTTTTAAGTGGTTTAAAGCTGCTTCTCAATTTAACACAACAAACATCGCAATTTTAGACTTGTATTCATTAAAAACACCGTTTCTCGGTAGTTGACTATGTTTCATGCTGTTTTAAGATGCTTCATATCAAAACCTAACCTAACCTAATCTTCGCACTTGTATTTTTACAAAACGCTAGGTCAAACTGTTTAGTTCAAATTCAGGATAATTGCATGACCTCACAGTTTTTCACCAACTTAGTACAGTACAGAACGCTGTATCTCGCTAAATGACATTGTTCTTTGAGGGTTCACGATGCTTGCATGCGCTTCTAGGAGAATTGTATAATATAGCAGTTTCGCACTTTTAACGGTACAAGACGCAGTATCTGGCTAGTTCACGCCATTTTGTGTGCTTTCACAATATTTAACATGATATCGCAGTTTCGTACTCACCACAAAACAACACTATCTCGTTAGATGACGTCGTTTTCGGTGGTTTCACGACGCTACCTATGTTAACCAAACATAACCCAAACTAACCTAACCTTCACACTCCTAGCGTTTTACTCCCTAATTTACATTTATTTTTGTAACTTTACGACGCATTCTTGCGCTTTCACAACATTTGATATCACAGTTTCTAACTTGTAATGGCGAAAAACACTTCATCTCAGTAGCTAACATTGCTTCATGCGGTTTTATGACGCTTTATAACCTAACATTCGAACGTGTATCTACAATACGCTAGGTCACATCGTTTTGTGCACAATTACGATATTTGCAGGACACCACACTTTTCCACCACCTTGCAACAGTACAGAACACTGTATCCCACTAGTTGACATCGTGCTGTGAGGTTTCACGATGCTTGTATGCGATTTCACGACAATCGCATATTAAAGCAGTTTCGCACTTGTAACGTTACAAAACGCAGAATCTCGCTAGTTCATAACGTTATGTGTGCTTTCACAGTTTTTCACGACATAGAAGTTTTGCGCAAGCAACAAAACAGAACACCATCTCACTAGTTGACGTCGTTTCGAGTGGTTTCACGCTGCTTCTTACTTAACCCAGCAAACATCGCAATTTCCTACTTGTAATTGTTAAAAACACCGTTTCTCAGTAGCTTACATTGGTTTATTCAGTTTTATGACGCTTCTTAAGCTTATCTAACCTACCCTTCACACTTGTATCTTCACAAAACGCTGAGTCACACCATTTCATGCACACTTGGGATAATTGGATGACCTCACAGTTTTTCACCAACTCAGTACAGTACAGAACGCTGTATCTCGCTAAATGGCATCGTTCTGTTAGGTTTCACGATGCTTGCATGCGCTTTCACGAAAATTGCATATTATAGCTGTTTCGCATTTGTAATGGCACAAGATGCGGTATCTGGCTAGTTCACGCCGTTTTGTGTGCTTTCACTATATTTCCCATGATATCGCAGTTTCGTACACGCAACAAAACAAAACTATCTCGTTAGATGACGTCGTTTTCGGTGGTTTCTCGACGCTACCTAGCTCAACCTAACAAAACGCAACCTAACCTAACCTTCGGACTTCTAGCGTTAGAAAACGTTTTACTTGCTAATTCACATTCCTTTCTGCAACTTTATGACGCTTTTATGCGCTTTCACAATATTTGATATCGCAGTTTCCAACTTGTAATCGTGAAAAACACTTCATCTCAATAGCTGAATAAGCTTCAGGCAGTGTTATGACGCTTCATAACCTAACCTAACCTAACCTTCGCACTTGTATGTACAATACGCTAGGTCACACTGTTTTGTGCAAAATTACGATATTTGCATGACCTCGCACTTTTCCACCACCTTGGAAAAGTACAAAACGCTGTATCCCACTAGTTGACATAGTGCTGTGAGGTATCACGACGCTTGTATGCCATTTTACGACAATTGCATATTATAACAGTTTCCCATTTGTAATGTTAGAAAACGCAGTATCTTGATAGTTAACAACGTAATGGGTGCTTTCACAGTTTTTCACGACAACAAAGTTTCACGCAAGAAACTAATACGAACACCATCTCACTAGTTGACGTCCTTTGTGGTGATTTCACAAAGTTTCCTAACCTAACCCAACAAACACCGCAATTTCAGACTTGTAATCATGAGAAACACCGTTTCTGAGTAGCTGACATTGTTTATTGGAGTTTTATGACGCTTCTTAGCCTGATATAACCTAATCTCACATAACCTTCGCACTGTTATCTTTACAAAACGCTAGGTCACACTGTTTCGTGCACACTTAGAGTAATTGCATGGCCTCACAGTTTTTAACCAACTCAGTAGTGTACAGAACGCTTTATGTCTCTAAATGACATCAATCTTTCAGGTTCACGATGCTTGCATGCGCTTTCAAGAGCTTTGCATAATATAGCAGTTTACCAATTGTGATGGTACAAGACGCAGTATCTGGCTAGTTCACGACCTATTGTGTGCTTTCACTATATTTCACATGACATCGTAGTTTTGTACGTACTCGCAACAAAACAGCACTATCTCGTTAGATGACGTCGTTTTCGGTGGTTTCACGACGCTACCTAGCTTAACTTAACATAAGCTAACCGAACCTAACCTTACAACTTCTAGCGTTATGAAACGTTTTACTCTCTAATTTACATTGTTTTCTGCAACTTTACGACGCTTTCAGGCGCTTTCACATTTGATATTGCAGTTTCCCACTTGTAATGGTGAAAAACACTACAAATCAATAGCTGACATAGTTTCATGCTGTTTTATGACGCTTATAACCTAACATAACATAACCTTCGCACTTGTATCTACAATACGCTAGGTCACATTGTTTCGTGCACATATACGATATTTGCATGACATCTCAATTTTCCACCCACTTGCAACAGTACAGAACGGTGTATCCCACTAGTTGACATCGTGCTGTGAGGTTTGACGATGCTAGCATGTTCTTTCACGGCAATTGCATATTATATAGCATTGCATATTTGCAAATTAGATTATAGCAGTTTCTCACTTGTAATGTTACAAAACGCAGTATCTGGTTAGTTCTCAAAGTTATGTGTGCTTACAAAGTTTTTCATGACATCGCAGTTTTTCGGAAGCAACAAAACAGAACACATCTCACTAGCTGACGTCGTTTTGGTTGGTTTCACGAAGCTTCCTAACTTAACACAACAAACATCGCAATTTCAGACTTGTAATCACGAAAAAACCGTTTTTCAGTAGCTGACCATGTTTCATGCAGTTTTATGACGCTTCTTAACCTAACCTAACCTAACCTAACCTTTGCACTTGTATCATTACAAAACGCTAGGTCACATCGTTTCGTGCACACTTAAGATAATTGCATGACCGCTCAGTTTTTCACCAACTTAGTACAGTACAGAACGCAATATCTCGCTAAATGACATCGTTCTTCGAGGTTTCACAATGCTTGCATGCGCTTTCACGTCAACTGCTTAATATAGCAGTTTCGCACTGGTAACGTTACAAAACGCAGTATCTTGTTAGTTCACAACGTTAGGTGTACTTTCCCTATATTTCACATGATATCGCAGTTTCGTACTCGCCACAAAACAACACTATCTCGTTAGATGTCGTTTTCGGTGGTTTCACGACGCTACCTGGCTTAACATAACATATCCCAAATAACCTAACCATCGTACCTCTAGCATTGGAAAACGCTTTACTCGCTAATTTACATTGCTTTCTGAAACTTTACGCCGCTTTCATGCGCTTTCACAACAATAGTTATCGTAGTTTAAAACTTTTAATGGTGGAAAACACTTCATATCAATAGCTGACATTACTTCATGCAGTTTTTTGACACTTCATAACCTAACCTAACCTTATTTTCGCACTTGTATCTACAATACGCTAGGTTACACTGCTTCGTGCAAATTTACGATAATTGCATGACATCACACTTTTCCACCACTTTACAACAGTACAGAACCCTGTATCTCACTAGTTGACATCGTGCTGTGAGGTTTCGCGACGTTTGTATTGCGATTTCACGACAATTGCATATTGTAGCAGTTTCGCACTTGTAACGTTACAAAACTCAGCATCTCGTTAGTTCACTACCTTACGTGTGCTTTCAAATTTTTTCACGACCTAGCAGTTTCCCGCAAAAAACTAAACAGAACACCATCTCACCAGTTGACGTCGTTTTGGGTGGTTTCACGATGTTTCCTAACTTAACCCAAAAAACATCGCAATTACAGAGTGTAATCGTGAAAAACACCCTTTCTCAATAGCTCCCATTGTTTCATGCAGTTTTATGACGCTTCTTAACCTAACCTAACCTAACCTTCGCCCTTTTGTCTTTACAAAACGCTAGGTCACACCGTTTCATGCACACAGGATGATTTCATGAACGCACAGTTTTTCACCAACTTAGTACAGTACAGAACGCTGTATCTCGCTAAATGACATCGTTCTTCGAGGTTTAACGATGCTTGAATGCGCTTTCACGACAATTGCATAATATAACAGTTTCGCACTTGTAACGGTACAAGACGCAGTAGCTGGCTAGTTCACGACCTTTTGTGTGCTTTCACTATATTTCACATGACATCGTAGTTCCGTACTCACCACAAAACAACACTATCTCGTTAGATGACGTCGTTTTCAGTGGTTTCGCGACACTACCTAGCTCAACCTAACATAACGCAACCTAACCTAACCTTCGCACTTCATGCGTTAAAAACGTTTTACTCGCTAATTTATGTTGCTTCCTGGAGCTTTACGACGCTTTCATGCGCTTTCACAATATTTCGTATCGCACTTTCCAAGTTGTAATTGTGAAAAACACTTCATCTCAATGTCTGACATGGCTTCATGCGGTTCCATGACGCTTCATAACCTAACCTAATCTAACTTTCGCACATGTACCTACAATACGCTAGGTCAGACTGTTTCGTGCACATTCACGATATTTGCATGACATCAGATTTTTCCACCACCTTGCTGCAGTACAGAACGCTGTATCTCACTAGTTGACATCGTGCTGTGAGGTTTCACGACGCTTGTATGCGATTTCACGACAATTGCATAATGTAGCAGTTTCGCACTTGTCACGTTAAAAAACTCAGCATCTCGTTAGTTCACAACCTTACGTGTGCTTTCAAAGTTTTTCACGACTTAGCAGTTTCCCGAAAGAAACTAAAATGAACTCCATCTCACTAGTTGACGTGGTTTTGGGTGGTTTCACGCTGCTTCTTAACTTAACTCAGCAAACATCGCAATTTCAGACTTGTAATCGTTAAACACGCCATTTCATAGTAGCTGCCATTGTTTTATGTAGTTTTATGACGCTTAATAACCTAACCTAACCTAACCTTCGCCCTTTTGTCTTTACAAAACGCTAGGTCACACCGTTTCATGCACACAGGATGATTTCATGAACGCACAGTTTTTCACCAACTTAGTACAGTACAGAACGCTGTATCTCGCTAAATGACATCGTTCTTCGAGGTTTAACGATGCTTGAATGCGCTTTCACGACAATTGCATAATATAACAGTTTCGCACTTGTAACGGTACAAGACGCAGTAGCTGGCTAGTTCACGACCTTTTGTGTGCTTTCACTATGTTTCGCATGACATCGTAGTTCCGTACTCACCACAAAACAACACTATCTCGTTAGATGACGTCGTTTTCAGTGGTTTCGCGACACTACCTAGCTCAACCTAACATAACGCAACCTAACCTAACCTTCGCACTTCATGCGTTAAGAACGTTTTACTCGCTAATTTATGTTGCTTCCTGGAGCTTTACGACGCTTTCATGCGCTTTCACAATATTTCGTATCGCACTTTCCAAGTTGTAATTGTGAAAAACACTTCATCTCAATGGCTGACATGGCTTCATGCGGTTCCATGACGCTTCATAACCTAACCTAATCTAACTTTTGCACATGTACCTACAATACGCTAGGTCAGACTGTTTCGTGCACATTCACGATATTTGCATGACATCAGATTTTTCCACCACCTTGCTGCAGTACAGAACGCTGTATCTCACTAGTTGACATCGTGCTGTGAGGTTTCACGACGCTTGTATGCGATTTCACGACAATTGCATAATGTAGCAGTTTCGCACTTGTCACGTTAAAAAACTCAGCATCTCGTTAGTTCACAACCTTACGTGTGCTTTCAAAGTTTTTCACGACTTAGCAGTTTCCCGAAAGAAACTAAAATGAACTCCATCTCACTAGTTGACGTGGTTTTGGGTGGTTTCACGCTGCTTCTTAACTTAACTCAGCAAACATCGCAATTTCAGACTTGTAATCGTTAAACACGCCATTTCATAGTAGCTGCCATTGTTTTATGTAGTTTTATGACGCTTAATAACCTAACCTAACCTAAATTTCGCACCTGTATCTTTACAAAACGTTAGGTCACACTGTTTCGTGCACATTGAGGATAATTGCATGACCTCACGGTTTTTCACCAACTTAGTTCAATACAGAACGCTATATATCGCTAAATACCATCGTTCTTTGAGGTTCACGATGCTTGCATGCGCTTTCACGAGAATTGCATAGTATAGCAGTTTCGCACTTGTAACGATACAAGACGCAGTATCTGGCTAGTTCATGCCGATTTGTGTGCTTTCCCTATATTTCACATGATATCGTAGTTTCGTACTCGGAACAAAACAACACTATCTCGTCAGATGACGTCGTTTTTGGTGGTTTGACGTTGCTACCTACCTTAACCTAACATAACCTAACTTAACCTAACCTTCACACTTCTAGAGTTGGAAAACGTTTTACTCGCTAATTTACATTACTTTCTGCAAATTTACGACGCTTTCATGCACTTCCACAACATTTGATATCGCAGTCTTCAACTTGAAATGGTGAAAAACACTTCATCTCAATAGCTGACATTGCTTCATGCGGTTTTATGACGCTTCATAACCTTACCTAACCTAACCTTCGCACTTGTATCTACAATACGCTGGGTCACACTGTTTCGTGCACATTCACGATATTTGCGTGACATCACACTTTTCCACCACCTTGCAACAGTACAGAATGCTGTATCACTTCATCTCAATAGCTGACATTGCTTCATGCGGTTTTATGACGCTTCATAACCTTACCTAACCTAACCTTCGCACTTGTATCTACAATACGCTGGGTCACACTGTTTCGTGCACATTCACTGCACATTCACAATATTTGCGTGACATCACACTTTTCCACCACCTTGCAACAGTACAGAATGCTGTATACCACTAGTTGACATCGTGCTGTGAGGTTTCACGACGCTTTTATGCACGTTCAGGACAAGCAGTTTCGCACGACGAGCTGTTTCGCACGTTTTGGTTAAGACCTTCATGGCAAGCAGTTTCACGACGAGCAGTTTTGCACTTGTAAGGTTACAAAACGTAGTATATCGTTAGTTCAAAACGTTATGTGTCTTTCACAGTTTTTCACGACATCGTAGTTTCGCGCAAAAAACTAAATAGAACACCATCTCATTAGTTGACGTCATTTTGAGTGGTTTCACGCTGCTTCTCAACACAACAAACATCGCTATTTGAGATTTATAATTGTTAACCACACCGTTTCTCAGTAGCTGACATTGCTTCATGCAGTCTTATGACGCTTCTTAACCTAACCTAACTCACCCTTCGCACTTGTATCTTTACAAAACGCTAGGTCCTACCGTTTCGTGCACACTTAGGATAATTGCATGACCTCACAGTTTTTCACCAACTCAGTACAGTACAGAACGCTGTATCTCGCTAAATGACATCGTTCTTTGAGGTTTCACAATGCTTGCATGCGCGTTCACGAGAATAACACAATATAGCAGTTTTGCACTTGTAACGGTACAAGAGGCAGTATCTGTCTAGTTCACGCCGTTTTGTGTGCTTTCACTATCTTTCACATGATATGGCAGTTTCGTACTCGCAAGAAAACAACACTATCTCTTTAGATGACGTCGTTTTCAGTGGCTTCACGACGCAACCTAGCTTAAACTAACATAACCCAACCTAACCTAACCTTCGCACTTCTAGCGTTAGAAAACTTTTCACTCGCTAACTTACATTGCTTTCAGCAACATTGCGAGTATTGCATGCACTTTCACATTCGATATCGCAGTTCCCAACTTGTAATGGCGAAAAACACTTCATCTCTATAGCTGACATTGTTTCATGTGGTTTTATGACGCTTCATAACCTAGCCTAACCTTCGCACTTGTACCTACAAAACGCTAGGTCACACTGTTTCGTGCGTATTTACGATATTTGCATGAGATAACAATTTTATACCCACTTGTAACAGTACAGAACGTTGTATCCCATTAGTTGACATCGTGCTGTGAGGTTTCACGATTCTTATATGCGCTTTCATTACAATTGCATAATATAGCAGTATCACTTTTGTAAGATTACAAAATGCAGTATCTCGTTAGTTAACAACATTATGCGTCTTTCACAGTTTTTCACATCACAGTATCGGGCAAGCAACAAAACAGAAAGTCCTCTGACTATTTGGCGTCGTTTTGAGTGGTTTCACGCTACTTCCTAACACAACAAACATCGCAATTTCAGACTTGTAATCGTTAAACACACCGTTTCTCAGTAGCTGACATTGTTTCATGCAGTTTTATGACGCGTCATAACCTAACTGAACCTAACATTTGCACTTGTATCTTTACAAAACGGTAGGTCGCGCTGTTTCGTGATGATGATGATGATGATGATATATGGTGTTTTTGGCGCAAGGGCCATTTGATGGCCAAAGAGCGCCAGTTCATGGGACAAATAATGTGGACAATGATTGTGATTAGCGGCTGTATAAGGGCAATAAAATTCCTCGCAGTAAGGCGGGTAAAACATACAAGTAATAAAATCATGACCATGCCGTGAAAGGTGTGTGTGGTGTGAATAGGTGACAAAAGTTGGTGATAATGAAAAACGATGGTGGATATGTATGGCATTAGCACAAGTGCCTCACTCGTTCGTACCCTTGCGTTCAAGGGCCGTTAGGCAAGTTCTTTCTTGTGTGGCCACCGGAGCAAAAACCTCTCTGGAGAGGTTGTGCTACGGAATGCCCGGGTATCTGATATGAAAAGTATGAATTTCTTTTAAAAACGCTAACAATAATTTATGACTAAAAAGCGGTTCCCTAACGACGAACATTGCAGGGTGTAAAGGTATACGTTGTCGGTAGGGTAATGAGAAATGTTGTTTTCTTAGAGTTTCTAAGTGTTTGCACTGTATTAACATGTGAAGGATTGTTAATGCTTCACCACATCTGTCGCACAATGATGGATCGCCACCGGACAAAACATATGTGTGTGTCGTGTATGTGTGTCCTATCCTGAGTCTCGTTAGTATTACCTCTGTATGACGCGATTTCGATACGGGCAGCCAATGATCAAGGTGTGGTTTAATAACGTGTAGTTTGTTTTGTGTGTGTGCATCACTTGCTCTGCCAGTATACCCTGAGGTTTGGTTTGAGAGACGGCCTAATATTAAGGGCCGGGATTGATATGCGCGTAGGGGCAGTGCTTTTTTGGACGGATGCAGCGAGCTGATCCACCCTCACGTTGCCTTGAATCTCATGGTGCCCTGACACCCAGCACACAACAACTTGTTGTTTGAGTGTGTAGAGTGTGCACAAAATGGAGTAAAGCGAGACAAGGACTGGGTTTTTGTGTTTTTTAAGAGTGTACAGAGCCGTTACCACACTGAGGGAGCCGTATAAATTACTGCTTTTTGTATTTGTTATTGCTTGATGTGTTTAGCTGCCACAAGTATCGCATAAGCTTCCGCTGTGAAGATACTTATGTCTGGATATAGAGGGCCAGCTTCCGAAAAGGATGGGACGACAGCAGCGTAGGTCACAGAGGAGTTAGACTAGGAGGCATCTGTAAAGAACTCAGGACGTGTGTATTTGTGATGCAGTTCCAGAAATTATGTTCGGATATGGGCAATAGGCGCATGTTTTGTAACTTCCAGAAAAGACACATCGCAGTCTATAGTCTGCCGTTGCCACAGTGGCGGGTACGCTACAGGAGCCTTTAGACTGTGTTCAAGTGACACTCCAGTGTCCTCAGAAAGACCCTTCTGGCGAACTGAGAAGGGCTGCCTCATCGAAGGCCTGTTTTGAAACAGAATGAAGCTCGACAAATCAATAATAGTAGAGTATGAGGGGTGCTTCTTGTCTGCTTTCACCTTAAGAAAATAAACAAAGGACATGTAAGTTCTCTGCAGATGAAGCGACCACTCATTTGACTCAACGTAAAGGCATTCTACGGGGCTGGTGCAAAAAGCACCCGTAGAAAGGCGGATGCCCAAATGGTGCACGGGGTCCAGCATCTTGAGAGCACTTTGAGTCGCAGACTGATAAACAACGGCCCCATAATCTAAGCGGGTGCGAATGAGGCTTCTATACAGGTTCAGAAGACATTGCCTGTCACTACCCCGCGTAGTACGTGACAACAATTTTAAAACATTCACGGCTTTTAAACATTTTGTTTTTAAATACTTGATGTGCGGTACGAAGGTCAACTTGTTGTCCGATATTAATCCTAAGAATTTATGCTCCGCATTAACAGACAAACGTTGACGGTCAAGTTCAATGTCGGGTTCTAAGTGCATGCCTCTCTTTCGGGAGAACAAGACACACGCGCACTGTTCCGTGCACATTCAGGATAATTGCATGACCTCACAGTTTTTCACCAGCTTAGTACAGCATAGAACGCTGTATCTCGCTAAATAACTTCGTTCTTTGAGGTTTCACGATGCTTGCATGCGCTTTCACGAGAATTGCATAGTATAGCAGTTTCGCACTTGTACAAGACGCAGTATCTGGCTAGTTCACGCCGTTTTGTGTGCTTTAACAATATATAACACGATATCGCAGTTTCGTACTCGCAACAAAACAACACTATCTCGTTAGATGACATCGTTCTCGGTGGTTTCACGACGCTACCTAGCTTAACCTAAACCAAGCTTAACCTAAACCAACCTAACCCAACCTTTGCACTTATAGCATTAGGAAACGTTTTACTTGTAATATACGTTGCTTTCTGCAACTTTACGGCAATTTCATGCGCTTTCATAACATTGATATCGCAGTTTCCGACTTGTAATGGTGAAAAACACTTCATCTCAATAGCTGACATTGTTTCATGCGGTTTAAGATGCTTCATAACCTAACCTTACCCAACTTCGAACTTGTATCTACAAAACGCTAGGTCACCCTGTTTCGTGCACATTTATGATATTAGCGTGACATCACAATTTTCCACCCACTTGCAACAGTACAAAACGCTGTATCCCACTAGTTGACATTGTGCTGTGAGGTTTCATGATGCTTGTATGCGCTTTCACGACAATTGCATATTATATAGCATTGCATAATTGCATAATATATTATAGCAGTTTCGCACTTGTGCGTTACAAAACGCAGTATCTCGTTAGTTCACAACGTTAAGTGTGCTTTCACAGTTTTTCACGAGATCGCAGTTTCGCGCAAGCAACAAAACAGAATACCATCTGACTAGTTGACGTCGTTTTGAGTGGTTTCACGCTGCTTCTAAACTTAACACAACAAACATCGCCATTTCAGACTTGTAATCGTTCAAAACACCGTTTCGCAGTAGCTGAGATTGTTTCATGCAATTTCATGACGCGTCATAACGTAACCTAACCAAACCTAACCTTCGCACTTCTATCTTCACGAAAAGGCTAGGTCACACTCTTTCGTGCACATTCAGGATAATTGCATGACCTCACAGTTTTTCACCAACTTAGTACAGTACAGAACGCTGTATCTCGCTAAATGACATCGTTTTTTGAAGTTTCACGATGCTTGCATGTGGCGCATGTGTTACAAGACGCTGGCTCTTGTGGCCATGTTTGTGCCACGTACCGTCGTACTTAGCGAGAATGTTATCCCCACCAACTTCTCTCTCTGTGAGCTTTTTCGGCCTCGCAAGTTTGGCGCAGATGACATCATTGCCAAATCACAGGCTTTACAGCTACTGGCTCTGAATGACTTATGATGCATTGGCTTTTGCAAGCCAAAAATTTCCGCAAATCGGATCAGCTGCTTGCAGCCCATTCTTGCAGGGCGTGCTGCCACAACAGCTTTCCCATTGACAGCGTAGCTATCACCTGAGCTACACCTTTCCTGATCCATAACAGAGTTAAACACATGAGAAAAGCGTTCATCAACTGTGCTGCTTGGCATGGTCCCTGCAAGTAGGCTTTATATTACACAAAGTGGCGGTCCTCTATCTGTAACAAACGATATAAAAGCCAGTCGCGGCATTAAAAAACTGGGCAAAGGCATGCTTGTTTTTGTTTCTTGCACGGCAGCAGCGCAGAAAACAGTAGTTATTTGAAGAATGAGGCTCGGTTCTTCGCCTCACGCGATCGATAATGGCGAGCGGTGGTGCATTATCAAGGGCAAGGTGCTCAAAGACTGCACACTAACGGCTTTTCAACAATCACCTCGTGCTCTTTAGACACAATTTTAAAGCATTGTCGGTTGAGTCTCAACATATTTTTTTTTCAGTAGAGTAGAGGCTCTAGTCTTAACAGATGAGAACAAAAAATTGTAAATTTTTTTAGAAAACTCTCGTTTTCGACCCACATCTCTCTTTAACAATTTAATTGTTTCTACATGATTTAAAAGTTATCAGTCGTACATATTGTTAGCAGTCAGTTTCATGACGCTTTGAATGGTCATGTTGCAGCACATATCTTAGTAAGTGTTTTTACTATAGCTCCTACTAACTTGAAAAATTGATGGCAACATTCCAATTAGTGAAATGGTACAAACCTACCGTTGCCCGGCTTTAATTGCACATATTTAACCTTCGTGCCCATTTGCTCACTTGTTATATATTGACAATATGTGTGGTGAATGAAAAAGTAATCTGTTTAGAAACACCCAACAGTTGGTACATTACTGTACAAATCGGCCGAGCTGGTACTGCAAGTCCTCAGAATAATTTACAGACCACCCTCAACTCTCAGTATAAAGCCTCAAAGGGGTAATAGTATTAAAATTTGGCCTCGCATTTCTTTCTGCAATGTGATGCTGGAGGCTACTTATACAGAACACTGCACATTGTTTGCTGCAGTGCAGGACAGATAATTATTTCAAGCTCCTCAATATCGACCAGTTTCAGTTTGAGAGAGCTTCAAAAACGACAAGCCATCGGGTGCAACTATCGTCACCTAGCATGGGAAGCTCTTGACCATGTTGGCACAAGAACTGTGACCTACGCACGGTCCGCATCAAGAAGTCTTTCAAACAGGAAACGGGACTGCAGCGTCACAAAACACAAAACTTTGATTGTGTGCGCTGCGTCCACGCGTTCACCACTAGCCGACAAGGAGTATAGATTGCTGGAGTAAACATTAAAAATGGCGGCTTTACGTCATCACAACTTGTTTATTGACTGTTGTGTGGTGAGTTGACAGAAGCAAGGGGTCCCCAACGGGTCACTTTTGATGGCATTGATGCGTTCAAAATTTAAACTTGAAAATTCCTGTAAAATACCTTTCAAGCTATATTGCCTGTTGATATGTTACAACAAAGCACGGCAAGAAAGTGATGTGGTTAAACATTTGGATTTGCTTCATTTAAGGCACCATATGGTGAAACTTCCTTTTGCAAAACTGCCAAGACAAAAAAAAATTTGCTGTCTAACAGCAACTATAAGGGATACATTTTTAAGACTCTTTTCGTATTTTTAATCTTCATGCACTGTTCTGTCACAAATTCTTGCTCACAGTGGTTGTATTTTGAAAAGGGCACTAATTCACAAGCCCAATTATTGGAGGATAGGCACATTCAAGGGGCCCATTCTACAATTTACTTATGCCCTTCAAGAGTGCCACGAACTGGGTGCACGTTTAAGAACCCCAGGTGGTCTAAATTTCCGGAGCCCTCCACTACGGCGTCTCTCATAATCATATAGTGGTTTTGGGACGTTAAACCCCACATATCAATCAATCAGTGCCATGAACTGTTCGCCACCGCTAAACAAGCGCTGCCAGTCTACGCGGCGCGCGCCTGGGGCTTGCCTGGGGTGCAAGCGTACCTAGATGACGTGTTGATAGCGGAAGAGGGTGACAGCCAAAACCGCAATCTGATGGCTGTGCTTGAGCGCTTCCGTGAACATGGCATTAAGCTTCGTGCTGATAAGTGCCGCGTTAGCGAGCCCTCTGTTACATATCTAGGTCACCATATTGACGCGAACGAACTGCATCCCATGGAAAAGAACGTGGATGCTATCAGGCTAGCCCCCTCTCCACAGAACGTCTGTGAGCTACGCTCATTTCTGGGCATGGTAACCTTTTATAACAAGTTTATGCCCGACTTGTCTACCATTCTAGCACCGTTGTACAAACTGCTGAAAAAGGGCGCTAAGTGGACGTGGAGCACCGAAGAAAAGAAAGCCTTTGTCCAGGTGAAAAATGCGTTGTGCGCGGCACCCATACTCACTCATTTTTACCCGAACCGTGAGCTCTTCTTGGAGTGTGATGCGTCCCCATACGGAGTTGGTGCTGCACTTTTTCATCACACCGAAGGCTTCAATCAATCAATCAATCAATCAATCAATGTTTCTTTATTAGCATCAGAAGTGTACATTGTGAATAAGTATGCAGGAGGAGGTCCCAAGGTAATAAACCGCAGGCGGGACCTTCTATGTTATTACAATGAAAAAGCTATAATATGAGTAACGAAAGAGCAAGTCACGGAGCATTTCGGACTTTTTTTTTCTACAAACAAAGCAAGATATCAACACTTAACAAAATCGAGCAGTTATACGTTTAATAGAGACTTTTTTAATTTCCTCTTAAAAACATGAATGTGCATTAAGACTTTCACATCATGTGATAAAGAATACCATAATGAAATTGATGAAAAAACAAGGCTAATTTTTCCATAATTAGTGCGAACTTTAGGTAATAACAGGTTATGGGCGACCGCGAATCTAGTATTATTGGAATTATCCAACAAGGTAATAGGAAAGATGTTGATAGTGAGGGTACGGTGGAAAACTTTGAAAAACAAAACACACACGTTGTAAAGCGTAAATTTGAGAGATCGGTAATACGTCAAGCTGGCGAAAAATCTCATGTTATGGCGCTTGACGTGAAGGGAAAGTCATGAGTCGAATTGCTTGTTTTTGCAACACCTTTAACGGCCAAATGTGCACCGATTATGAATTACCCCATGATGTAATGCAATAACTGAGATGACTGTGTATGAATGCATAATACAATGCCTTCAGAGTTTTGATGTTAAAACACATTCGTGACTTGACCAATGCCCTGATACCGTACGAAATATTTTTACAAACATAATTGATATGTATCTGAAATTTCAGATGTGTGTCCATTATAACTCCTAAAAATGACGTATGATCCCTGAAAGAAATAACTACTGAGTTCACGTAAAGG
The DNA here is from genome assembly GCA_013436015.1 of Rhipicephalus annulatus. Lineage (NCBI taxonomy): Eukaryota > Metazoa > Arthropoda > Arachnida > Ixodida > Ixodidae > Rhipicephalus > Rhipicephalus annulatus. The sequence continues at coordinate 111,404 of WOVY01003722.1, read as the reverse complement.
TAAGGAATAAATGCTAGTTTTTTGTTTGGTGAATAAAAAAGCATAAAACAGGTTTTTCAAGGATTAATCAACAATATATCAGAGTTGCATCAGTAAACAAGACAATTAAGGTCAGCTTGAAGTCTTGACACGAGAGCCGCTAAATCGAAGTGATGAGAAGAGAGAGTCGTGTCATCAGCGTAAAGTAAACAAGAAGAATAATTAAGGCAACGTGGTAAATCATTTATGAATAATAAAAATAATAACGGACCCAAAATTGAACCTTGCGGAACACCTCTTGTAATGGGGGTGGGACTGGATGTAAAATTATCGACCGAGACCACCTGCAACCTATTTAGAAGAAAGCTCTGTAATAGCGTTAATGCGGGACCAGTTATGCCATAGTACTGAAGTTTGCGAAATAGAATGAAATGATCAATACTGTCAAATGCTTTAGTAAAGTCGACGAAGACAGACCCTGCGATGTTACCATTATCAATGAATGATCTGATTTTGTCAGTGAAACAAGCAATTGCAGTATCTGTGGAAAGACCAGCCCTAAAGCCAAACTGACAAGGAGAAAGTATGTTAAATTTGCTTAAATATTTAGATAATCTTATTTGAATTAGTTTTTCCAAAATTTTATCCAGGAAGGGAAGGACAGATATGGGACTGTAATTGCACATGCTGAGGGTGTCACCTTTTTTAAATACTGGCACTACCTTCGCAACTTTTAATTTATCCGGAAAAACACCGTTCTTCAAACAGCGGTTAAAAACGTGGCTTAATATAGGCGCTACAAGAGATCTTACAAGTTTAATGTGCTTTGAATGGATATTGTCTAACCCAGCTCCGGTAGCTTTTAATCCAGAAATAATTGAGGAAATTTCATAAGCACATGTAGGAAAAAGAAACATCGACTGAGGGCTGTGAGAAAACGGAGGTATATAGTCTGAGGAGAAGGGGACTGCAAGGCTAGTGGAAAAGTGTACATTAAAAGGCGTTGGCCACGTCACTGGCCGCAGTGAGGGTGACGTGGTCGACACGAATAGAGGTCACTTTTCTGCGTGACTGAGTGGAATTTAAAAATTCTTTTAAAAGCTGCCATTTTTTCCCTGAGTTATGTCCACAATTCTGTAGATCCCGCTCATAATAACTTTGTTTAGCCTTTCTCAAAAGTGTGGCTAATGTGCTGGAGTAACTTTTATAGCTAGATTTCAAGCGTAAATTAAAAGGCTGACGTTTCGTCTTTTAGGGGCGAAGCTCGTTAGGGCGTGGGCTGTGCGTCCCCTGTAGGCTGTATGTAGCCACCTCTAGTTTAGTTATTGCAGTGTTCACTAGATGGCGGTACCGTCCCCTGTATGTAGCCACCTCTAGTTTAGTTCTTGCAGTGTTCACTAGATGGCGGTACCGTCTCTTGTATGTAGCCACCTCTCGTTTAGTTCTTGTAGTGTTTACTAGATGGTGGTACTTGTAGCTGATGATGAAAAGATGCAAGATGTTTTAAACTAGAAAGCGGTACTTGTAGTTGATGAAAGACGCGAGATCTTATAAAATAGGAATGATGTCACATATGGCGCGTGTCATTGGTTGAAGGCAATCGTTCGATTTAGTGCGGCGACGTACGCTAGGGGGAGCAATGTAATAAAATCGAGTGGGCAAAATGTACAGAGGATTCATGGTTTACCAGGTTTACCTCCGGAGCTTCGCCCACTCATCATCATTCACTTCGTGGATATGGCGGAATTTTTTTATATAGGTTCTCTTTTTTGCGAAGAGATCGTATCAGTGATTGTGATAACCAAGGGCACAGAGGGGCGCAGTAGCGTCTGTTAGATGATTGCAATGTAGTTGAACGCTCAACTGCTGAATAAATAGCGTCGTAGAACCTGGTCAAGGCCTCTTCAGGATCATTCGCGGCATATACACTGGACCAATCTTCATCGGCAATGAGCGTGCAGTACTTTACTGAATCAAAGCGATACTTTTGACGTATTATGTTGCTACGAGTGATGACCTGTTCAAAATATAGAAATACAGGAAAGTGATCTGTGATGTCACTCTCAATGACACCAGCGTGACAGACGTCATCAATGTTTGTGAAGATGTGATCGATTGATGACCGTGAGCCGTTATCAGAACAGCGTGTTGGTACAGATATTAGCGATTTAAAAGCAAAACCATGAAAACAAGTCTTATACTCGAGAGCAGAATGGTTAGAGGTATCTAGTAAATCAAAGTTCATATCGCCCATAATTATTATATTCTTGCGCTCAGCGGTAAGTTTATCAAGCAAGTGATGAAGCGCATTACAAAAAGCAAAGGGGTCACTGGAAGGGGATCGATAGACAGTAGCAAGAATAGTTTTTCGTTGATTCTGACAAAGACCCGGCAGATCGATTTCCAACCAAAGAGATTCACATTTCGTCGCATTTAGGTTTAAATCATTGCACCTTTTATACAGAATGTTGTTTGATATAAAAATGGCGGAGCCACCATGACAATCATCAGCTCGGTGAGCATATTCGCTTACATACCCGGGAAAACCATACAAGTCCCCATGACCAGGCGATAACCAAGTTTCGGAGAAACAGATAGCCGAGAACTGATGATTAAGGGAAGCTAGTAGAGCGGTAATACTGTCATGATTTTTAGGGAGGCTACGAGCATTGAAATGAATCGAAGAAAAACTCCAGTTCTGTGAAGAAATGTTATTAAAGTCACCCGGAAGAAAATAAGCCATAATGTTTTTTTTTCAAGCTTACGTTATTTCACACCTATGAGTTGAACACACGTAGATCGACATCAAAACTACAATATAATCATTAGGCACACTGCTGTAACAGTGAGCTCAGATAATGGACCGATTCGCGAATGGCTGAGTCATGCGACAGTAACAACGCGAGTGGTCCGTCCCCTTGCGCCACAGAGACATGCATTCAGTCCGAAACGAATGAGATAAAGATCGAGTCAAGTCCAGTTCTAACCCCAAAGAATACTGTATAGGCATCTTCAAAGAGAAACCACATGTTTGATGAGCCGCTGGCACACTCGGCTGCTGAAAAAAGGTCTTATTGATGTCCCACATCTTCAACTGTGCAGCCTGGAGCTGAAGATGGGGACATGCAGTCTGTGAGAGTGTTTCAGCATTGCTGGTCTTCATGGTGCCCGGCTAAGTGATGAGCTGCCCCAACCAAACTGAAGGATCACACAACGGCGATGCCAAATGCCAAAACAGTCGCTTGGTTCGTCGCCTGAACCCACTACAAGGGACTCTGGAATAATTTTGACCTCCTGAGGTTCTTTGCCAAACACCTAACCTAAGCACATTAGAGCTCTCTGCATTTTGCCCCCATCAGTGTGTGGCAATGTGGCTGGGAATCGAACCTACACCCTCAATCCATCATTGCAAAGATGGTAAAGAACAACAATTAACAAATCCTCCTAGGTTGCGTACATAACTAGCAAAGAGGTAGCATCAGGTGATATCTGACACTACGCTTTATCAGTGCACCTTAAAAATCCCGCTAAGTACAACTATCTACTCGAGCTGCTCCCAATGAGGAGCAAGGCTCTGAGAATTGCATCAATTACGAATTTGCTGAATTAACTGAATTAACTAAATTAACTTCAACTGATCTTCATCACACCACTTTATATGATTTCGTGAAATCACCAAGATGCAAATTACCAAGCGCATCAGGAAACCGTTGTGAGTTGCAGTCGTCTGATTCAAAGTGTGGAAAAAGTGCAATGAGGATGTCTTTTCATTACGCGTATGTTCCATGGCAACACGACAACAAGCTATCAAAGTGGAGCAGCGTATGAACAGATATAATTGCCAATAAATAACATGCAGGTATCGTTATTAGTGAATTTTAGTTAATCCATAAACTTCCCTGCATCCACGTAATACCGAGTTACTGCCGCTGCCACCGTGAAAGGCCAGATAAATGGGGTCATCTCGAGGCAGAAGGAAGAACCTGGTAGCAAGGAACCTTTTCTATTTCTCCGCTGGTGCGCTTCCCTTATACCATTATTCCATTGACGTTTTTGCGTATACATGAATGCTGTGCACGCCACACACAGCAATATAGCTCATTTAGATGCATAAGCATGTGTGGCCGAAACATGCATCCTCGGGCACCACCTCCTCATTGCCACTTGGAACGGCGTCCCGTCAAGGATCGATCAAAGCAAAAATGATTCGGGATGTCGCGAATCGCGGCAATTACAAGCTCCACGCTGTCGTATTCGACCCTAGTCGACATTTCTTACGGCGACAATGGCAATGCAGATGACAAGGCCAGGCTGAATGAGTGCGTCTAGCAGACGAAATGTTTGCGAAGCCGCCTGGCCTGACATCACTCTTTTCTGTGGAGAAGTGGTCAGCTGTGGCGCGGTCTGAAGGATCGCGAGGTAGTGCCGCTGGTAGCGTTCTCAGCGCTAAAAATGCCAGGATTGCCAGTCATTTTGAGTTCTGCTAGATACCAGTGATATAAATCAATAAAAGTGAGTTATTCGTGCCTCAGTTGCATTATAGGTCGCAAATCATTACAAGGAGGTCAATAGCTACTCGTTCATGCAAAAATATTGACATGAGTAAATTTGATGGGAGTGCTCTTTTAATGCACAAACCTGACTTTGGCTATGCACAGTATTGCCTTCAAAGCTATTAGGCTGCTTCCACTCCTTTCAGCATGCTCAATTCTCTCCATGTTATACTTTAGGTTGGCTACCTTACACCTAATAATTATTGCATCACTTTCTAAAAGTAGAAAAGGTTTCCCTTAGAATTTTTCTGTTACTCATGAATAAACGATGCATGTATAAATACATAAATGATCTTTTTTTTCCTTTAAGGTTAAGCTAACAGAGTTACAGCAAGTCCTCTAGTGGAGGCAAGTTATAACAATACTATTTTTAAGAACATAGCCACATTTTATTTGTATTTTTGCTAATTGTGTCAATGTATCAGTTGTTCATGCCTTTTTCTTTTAGGCAAAACTCGCTCATTCTGAGCAAAAGGGAAAAAGTGTTACATCGACTTATGTTTTTAATGTTTTTAAGCTACAACACTTCTAGACTTTTTTTTCCTACTTCAATGAATTGTTTTTGTTATAAGTCCTTTCTGATGTTTCCTTGCATTGGAAAATGTAATATAAAATTTATATATATGTAACCTGCTCCTGCCTATGACTTCACATAAAAGTCGGCAGTATTGACTAAATAAATGAATAAAAAAGAAATAAATATCTGATATATCGATGAATGATGACACCATCCACTTTTGTATGCTTTCTATGGTAAAATAAATTGCTGATGACGATGCTCTAGTGCCGCGACATCATCTATAACAATTGAATACAACAGCAGTGCCCACCAAAAATGGCTCTCCATGCCAATTGCATGCGCCACTATGCGTCCTAAACCCTGTCAGCCCCCTTAGAAAAGAAGTCAAGTGCACTTCTTTCAAGGAAATTAAAAAGAGGAGCTTTCCTTGCAAACTTCCAAAGTGATATGACAAAAGGCCTGCAAATTGCCTGTCGACGAAGAGCTGTTGGAGTTGTAGTCAGAGCTTACAGAAGATGCGCCATGTCTGAACCACTTACTTCATGCAAACAATGTTGTGGAAACATCCCAGAGCTTCAGTGATGAGGCGATGCTGTGTGTACAGAGGAACTTCGATTATAGGTACCCTGGTTTTCCAATGACCCGCATTTTAAGACGAATCAGTTCAGGTCCCGAAACAGCACTCACAGAAATAATGCATTAAAAACCTTCGTCCCACGACACAGTTTTACGCCAACCCCGCATCTTACGACGACTGTCAGATTCTATCCAAAACAAAAACCATTCTTACTGCAATCAAACGTCAAACGAATATTCACGAGTGCAAAATATGAATTTGCATTCCCCTAGGTTGACGATTCAAAAAGTAGAGAGTGAGAACGCAGATTGGAAGTCTTCTTAGAATGGAAAATTTATTTTCCTGGAAGTTCATGCACTTCTACATACTCCTGGATCGCGTGCAGAAGTATTCAGGGTCGTTACCTTATTAAGCTCTATACACTAAAGTAACTTAAGCTGGCCGAAAAGCTTATATTTTCTTGTTTACAATCCGTGAAAACTTTTCCTAGTTGACATACAGCTGATCCCCTGCCTTCGTCGTGCTCGCAGTCACAGGCTTGTACATGCATAAGGGTGTGACGAAGCTGTTTTCACCAAGCAAAATTGCTTTCAATTGACATCAGCATTCATAATAAGAGCGGGACACCACTACTTGCACTTCACAAGGCAACAAATCACAACGCGCACAGCTTAGTTGCACACAAAGGCATTCTACACTGCCTGACTCTTCTGAAGAGAGATCGTTAGCAACGCGGTGTCGGTTTCGCTTTCATGCGGAGGCGATTTTCAAACTCTGTTTAGACTCTATTTGTCGGTAGAAAGATGAGCGTTTGATTCGATTTTTTTAAAGGTTGATAATAGAGATTTGCTCGCACCTCCTCCAAATAAGTAATGCTGCCATTAGTTACCACTGGAAAAAATAATTAATCTACCTTAGGCTTGAGCAAGTAGTGAACTTAAGATTCGAAGCAAATTCGACGCGAACAGTTATTTTGTTCGAATAAATTCAAATCAAATTCGAATGACATAGAAAAAAAGGGAATGTTTATCATGACATAACTAGCCTGCAAAATATTTTATTTCAATTAAAGTAGGGGTTCTATGCAAATGTTTTTTCTTTTTTCGTTCAAAGGAAGTCTAAACAACCTTGAGTAGTTGCGGGATTTGAGTTTCAGTAGCATGTGAGTGATAACCAGTAAAATAGGTAAGATGTAAAAATGTATCATACTTGGAGCATATAAGCCGTCATAACAACCTTTTAAGCTTAATAAAATGATGAATTGATTCGAGAGTAACATGCTCATTTAAAGGGGCCCTGAAACACTTTTTCAAGTAGCCATAGAGACGCTACAGAAGCTTATTGCCTCACGAATTCATCGCCAAAAAATTTTTGGAACCAGTCCAGTACGAGCAGAGTTCCAAAGATTTGTCGCACACTGCAATGGCATTCTCTCTTCTCGTCTGGACAAAAGAGCTGTAAGCCAAGAAGGGAAAGATGGCACGGGGAAAGGAAAAACGTCATGCACGCCGCGTGACCTTCCGCACTTTTTCTCTTTTTTATTTTGTCTTCAAATACGAGGCTTTTCAGTACGATTGAGGAAATACGCGTGGACAAAGGGGGGGGGGGGGGGGCTCAGTAACAACCAAGCGTGTCATGCTCAAATCAGCCAATGCCTGTGACAAGTGATTTTTCATCTTGTAGTGTCATTTGCCGAGAAAAGAGAGCAATTTTTAGCTGCCTTTGAGAATTCATTGTGAATGCAGGCCGGGGGCTGCGCTATATTTGCCTCGCGTGTTCTTGGCAGCGCCTCAACAACCGATTGGCAGGGATTTCTGACCATGCTCAATAAGTGTTGCAGAGTCCTTTTAAATTCGAAGGGGGACTTCGCAGCACAGCGAATTTCCCTGGATAGGCGTTTTGACGGCTTAGCAGCCCTACACTGGAGTGAGACTATCTTTACAGACGGTTATATGCGGATTAATATATACCTATTCGTTCATTGCGAATACTTTGAAATTTTCAATTGTTAAAATTGAATAAAAGCAAATTTAAATACTCTACTCCACTCAAACCTCATTATAAAGAAGTTGAAGGGGAGCCACAATTATTTCGTTATACCCATTATTTCGTTATATCGATTATAACAGTTTGTGACAATGTATGCTCAGATGGGCGCACACCAATAAGCATGCTAAGAAAGAAATCGCCTCGCGGTCCGATGTACCGCTACGTGACCACGCGTGCCACGGAAAATAAACTCAGTCGAATCTCATTAATTTGAACACGTTTAATTCGAACTTATGGTTAATTCGAACTCACGCTGAGGTCCTGTCACAGCTATGTGTATTCTAATGGACGAAAACGCAATGTGATTCGAACGCGCAAGCACTTGCGACGGTTCATTCCAACATACAGTGCTCCGAAAATGCTCAGCTCCATGCCCAATTCCGCGGCAGCACCTCTCAACGCCGCGCGCGAAGAAGGAAAAGAAGAAAAGGAAAGAGAAGACTGTAGCGGATTGTTTGCTCTCTCTCAAATTCCAATCTGTGACGCGCCGTCTCTGCACACAGAGGCCCTTCTCATTTCAAGGTCCCGCGTGGAGAGAGAGAGAAAAAAAAAGCAGTCGCGGAGAGTTCTCGGTGCAGAGGATAGCAGCCATGGTAGCAGCGGAGACGCAGTCGTTGCCGTCATGAGAGGGAAACCACTTTGCACTGCAGCGCCGCTTTTCGGTCATGTGACTCGCTGAGCGCTTCCTCAATCCTCTCCGCTGGCTGTGTGAGGAGGACGACTTTCTCGGCCGCGTGGGGCGTGGCTCTAAGGTCGGCGCGGGAGTTTTGAAAGAGTCGCACCAAACGAGCATCAAACTCCGCAGAAAACGGTAGACTTGAAACACTACGGTCGTTTATTTTTTTTATAGACCGCGTGATAGACCAATTTAGTTCGTTATATCCATTTACCGGTCAATTTTACTATGTTACATTGAGGTTTAAAATGCATGGTTCTAATGGAGCTTTCAAAGGGAATTTCATTTACTTCGTTATATCCATTATTTTGTTATATCCCATTACGTTATAACGAGGTTTGGGTGTATTCAATTGAATATTCAAAGCATTCTAATATTTTCACAAGCCTAATCTACCTTCCTTGCAGAGGTACAAGGTTCTGCCGTGGTGTACTCATTCTCGGCAGTCTGTTGCCGTGTCTAGGGCAAGGCTAGGTGTCACTGCCTGTAATCTTAGCTTTTCGAATACGCAATGCCCGGATTACACGAAATTTTTTTTGTACAAATAAATATATAATCTGTAAGACATATTAATCCCTATCGGAAAAATTGCCATGGTGGATACTGGAAAACATGGTGGGCGTAGTGGAAATAATAGTGGGCATAGTGGAAATAATAGTGGGCATGGTGGAAATTATGATGGCTATGGTGGGACGTAGTGGAAAATATGGTGGTTATGCCGGGACATACTGGGTGGTATGGTGTACAGATGATGGGTAAAGTGGAAATGATGGTGGAAAGCAGAGGCTAGATAGTGGGCAATAATGGGACACTCTGCCCACCATTGCGATAATGCTGGGTAGCCCTAAGCATATGGTGGGTGGTGCTTATTATGGTGGGCTACATGGTGTACCAAGTTGAGAAACTCTTCCCACCATTGCGATAATGCTGGGAAGCACTAAGCAGATGATGGGTGCTGCTTGTTATGGTGGGCCACATGGTGTACCAAGCTGAGAAGCTCTGCCCACCATCGCGATAATGCTGGGAAGCAGTAAGCAGATGATGGGTGGGCTTATAATGGCGGGCAATTTATATAGTGTACCAATCTGGGATCAGTACACTACATGTTCTACCACCATGATTTCCATCAAAGTTAGGCCTACCGACCGAGCCCGTACAATTGTGTTATCCGTGCTTCCGGGTTTCAGAATACACGATTTCGACGATTAAGTATGACAATACAGCGCAGCCATGGCATCAATTAACCTAAATGAAGCATTTTTCATTGTGTATGGTGTCCGCTCAAGAAGCAACAAACATCGATGCGACGCGATTAAAGCACTCCCAGAGAACGTAATTGTCTTCTCACCGACAGCCGCCGGTCGCACTCGCCGGCACTTCTTTAGCTTTTGTACGAGAACTCAGACGTGGCAATTTGCATGCTTGGTGAACCAACATGAAGCGTAATGTTTCCGGCACACTGCATTCGTTTTGGCCAAGCCGTTATGAAGTTGCTTTAGCGAAAAAGCTACAGCAATGCGCTGGCGCGACAGCCCTCTACATTGCGCGAAAAGCATCCCAATGCCCAATCAAATAAATTAGGCGGGCGTATCTATGGAATGAGCCTAGAGGCCTCATAAAGCGTGAGCAGATATCACCCTTTAGAACGAGCGTGAAACGGATATTAAACTTGGCAGACCCCGCCGGTAAACTATTGCTGCTCCCCACTCCACTTGGTTTTTTTTCTTGAAGTTGTGAATTGTAAAAAAAATAGCACTAGTGCCGTTAACATAGTGGCAATCGTTACAGGCCGCAGTTGCTTGTGTTTAATAAATGTGCAATTTTTAGTAGCAGGTGTAGATCTTGTCTATGTTGTGTACACGACAAACATAACTTAAGTTGAACCGCAAGTTTGTATGCCAACTGAGTATTTAACACCCTTGTAACGTCATGTTGGTGTGGCGCAGTGGTTAGCGTCTTCGTATAGGAATCGGCAGGTTGCACGTTCAATCCTCCGTGGCGGCTTGTTTTTTTTTTTTTACGGAATGGGTGTTTTTTTTATACTGTTTTTATAGAATTCTTTTTTTATTTTTTGTGGCAGCTCGTCACGGTGATTATGACGTCATTTCGCGCTAAAGTGTTGCCGGCACTGCAGCACCCACCATACCCACCATGCGCCATGGTGGGCATTTCCCACCATTCACCCACTACACTAATCCACTATAATGGTGGGTGGTGGTTTCCACCATGCCCACCATTCGTTTTTTTCCGATAGGGATCTGTAACACTTTTTTATGTTCAGTCGTAGATATCCTTGCATTCTGACATATGTCATGCATAGCTGCCTTGAGTGTAATGCTGTCATCATCACAGAATTACATTTTCATGGAAGCAGCTATAATCAGGCCAGAATACATGTTAAAGCGCATGCTCAAAGAGATAAACTGCAAGGTCGCTTTGAGTTGTGTAGTTAGAGGTGCTGCTTTTGTGCGCAGATATCACGAGTGTCTTCCAAGATCAAAGCGATGTGTGCGGCTGTCTTTGAACTTTACTTTGAGGACACTCACGGCTCCTGTGCCTTCGATGGTTTTGCCTTTCCTAGGGTGCGATACATTCAACAAGAGATGGCTGGTATGTCAAACACCTTTACGTAGTGGAGCAGGATGTAACTGTGCTATATTCTTTAGTCATTTTATTGCCTTGTTAAGTAGCTGTTGGAAATTCCCATTGCATAGTCTTTTAAAAAGATGTATCTTTACAGGATATAGGATGTTTTGGGAAAGGGATTTGCATTTTTTGTGTATACAGTAAAACTTCGTTAATTTGAAGTCACTGGGTCCGCGAGAAAGCTTCGAATTAAGCGGGTTTTTAATTAACAGAACATACAAAAAGTGGGATGCGATCAAACTAATCAGTGCTCGTCGTTTGCTGTTCCGGCTAGCTTGTGGCTCCAAAAGTTGTTTTCCAGTAATACCTGGTCTTTATTTTGCTGCAAGCATGGAGTAACGGTAGGCCTCGCTGCTGCCACCGAAAAAACAAAAGAAAACGCGTTCGTGATCGACTAAAATGCGTGTCTGTAGTTAACAAGACATCTTCACTGCAACACATTAGTGACACGCGGGCAGCATGTCACCTGCTTCTCGCTGCGTCAGCACGTCATGATGCGACCATTCGCACATTCGTTCTATTATAATTATAGCCCCGCCGCGGTGGTCTAGTGGCTAAGGTACTCGGCTGCTGACCCGCAGGTCGCGGGTTCGATTCCCGGCTGCGGCGGCTGCATTTCCGACGGAGGCGAAAATGTTGTAGGCCCGTGTGCTCAGATTTGGGTGCACGTTAAAGAACCCCAGGTGGTCGAAATTTCCGGAGCCCTCCACTACGGTGTCTCTCATAATCATATAGTGGTTTTGGGATGTTAAACCCCACAAATCAATCAATCAATTCTATTAAAATTATAAATTTAAAATTATAAAAGCTCACGATGTGTTTTGGGTGGGAAAAAATGATCTTTGAAAATTTCAAACTTAGTTTTCAAAATAGGTGTTGCTGGCAAGAACTCCGCCAGCAGTGCAAAGACGCGAATTGCTGGAGCAACTGGTTGTCGGAGGTTTGCATACATCGCGATTTCGGCTAAACTGCTCTTTATTGATTTCTTTACAATCCCAGAAAGAATAGGTAAACCATGACCCGCTGACGTTGCAAGAAGCATGCAATAAGCTACCCGCGTATCACCGCTATTTTTTTTGAAGCAAAAGAAAAAAACGTACCAGCTAGCGAACGAAGAACGTTTATTGCAGCATACAGCATATGTGTTTAATCGTCGTCGCTCAACGAGTCCTCAGACTCGGTGTCCGAGATGGTGTGTTGCGGAGCACCGTCCTCCCACAAGCAGTCATCTTTTGCGCCATCCAAGCTGTTGGATATACCGGTGACTTTTAAGCTTCGGGTCACAACGTCCGTCGAGACTGAGTTCCACGCCGACAGTACCTAACCGAGAACAGCCGCAAGCGGTGCCCTCTTCAGCCGTCCGGTCGGCGTCTGCTCGTGGCTGCCGCTTGCCATCCATTCCGTGTAGAGCCTTCTGAATTCCACCTTAAAAGGTCCATTAACGCTGACGTCCAAAGGCTGCAGCATTCCAGTGAGGCCGCCCGGAATCACGGCCATGTCTGTGCCGACACGGTGCAGCTGTTCCTTCACCTTATCGGTAAGGTGACCGCGGAAACTGTCTAATACTAAAAGTGAGCGTTTGGCTAACAGCGCTCATGGTCGGTTTTGCCAAGCACACTTCACCCAGTCGAGCACCAAGTCATCGTTCATCCACCCCTTTTCTTGGGCTCGAACTATGACTCCCTTGGGGAACACTTCGTTGGGAATTCTTTTTCTTTTCAATACGACGTACGGGGGTAGCTTCCGCCCGTCCGCGGTCACACAAAGCATCACTGTGCAGCGTTGGCACTCAGCGCCGGTGGTCCGCACGGCGACGCTCTTTTTGCCTTTCAGTTCGACTGTGTAGTTTTCCGGGCAGTCAAACCTCACAGGAGTTTGATCTGCGTTCCCTATTTGTGACAGTAGATAATTATGTTGATGGCGAAGGCCGATGACATATTTGTGAAAACTAAGCACCTTATCGGTGTAGTCTTCTGGCAGCCGCTGGCACAACGTGGTCCTTCGCCGAAAGGAGAGATCCTTCCTTTTCAAGAATCGTCGCACCCAGCCAGCGCTAGCCTTGAAAGTCCCGGCTGGTATATTCTTCGCACGTGCCAAGGCTAGTGCCTTCACGCGCAGCATGTCTGTAGTTAGTGCATATCCATCGTTCCGCACTACTGTCACATAGCGGAACAACTCTTCTTCTAGTTCCGGAAACTTGCATGGCTTTCCTCGGAAAGCGCGCTTTTTGCTGTTCGTGTTTTCCAGAGCTTCCTTTTGTGCGCACCATCTTCGAACGCACTTTTCGTCGACGTCGAATTTTCTGCCGGCGGCCCGTTTCCCGTGCTCGAGCGCAAACTCGACCACCTTTAACTTGTAGCCAGCCGTATAGCTATTCAGGTGCTTGCCCATCGTGCTACGTGAACGCTCGGCAAAAGACAAGCACGAGAGACAACACGGCGTGCACAACTCCTACAAATGGCCGGCTGAACTGCACAAGTTGGTGATGCTGATGCCGATATCGAGAGCGCGTTTGTATAGTGGTGCGAGGCACGAAGGATAAAATCCCGGTTTAACCTTTAGGTAACGAGCGTATGAAAACTAATCAAATAGTTGAAATATTTAGCAAACTTTATGAACACCTTAGCACGAAGAAAGTTAAACAAAATATACTAGTGACGCACCTGTAAACCGCTGTAAACTTTGATAGTGATGATGATGGTTGCATTTTTTCGCGCCATCTATTGACGACGTTCAAAAGCTCGCATGCACGCGCGCATTTTGAATACGTGTGGCTTAATGAAAGTGTGGGTGCGGCCCTTACGCGATTTTTTTTAATTTTTTTCGAATATGTGCGTCATAAAAACGGGGTGCGGCCCGTACACGAGTGCGGCCCTTACACGCGTTTATACGGTATATGTTACCATGTGACGTCCACTAGCGAGCAGCCTAACCACAGCTATTGTCCACAGGGCCCCGAGTCATGGTGCATGCACAATGCAGCCATGGAAAAGAATGGGCCCATGCCAAAAAGCTCGCCAGAGGCTGTCAGCCATGCGCTGGGTCTTGTGTATGAGAGCTTGTCTGACAAGAAGCTCCTGCAAAGATGTGCGAGAGAAAAAACACAGAATGCAAAAAATGAGGCATTGCACTCTGTTATATGGAGCCTGTCACAAAAGGACAAGAATGTGTCATTGTTTGCTGTTGAGACTGCCGTGGCAGATGCTAGCTTGTATGCATTTCCATCTGAGAAACAAGGAGTGTAGTTCACTTATTTTGCGTGAACTGCAGTAACAGCCAACAAGCCAAAGCAGCCAGCAGACTTGCAAAAAGATTACTATCGCCGTGCATCTAGCGCGAAGCGAAAGCTCTTCAGTGGCATTCTAGGCAGCCACAATGAAGAAGCACGAGCATGAGCTTGGTTCAGATTACTCTCCTGGGACTTTCTTAAGATCCTAATTATAAGTTTTGTGGCGGCATATTTATTTTCGCAAGATTTAGTTATATACGTTTTTCTCAAATAAAGATTTTTGCAAGGTTTAAATTCTGGAATGAACACTTCGTCGCCAGTACTCATTCATTGTCTTTTTTCTTCCTTGAATGCTATAGGATCAGGAAGTGAGAAAAAAAATGATGATAATGTATTTTAGGACGGAACATTGTGAAATCTAGAAATCAGCAACAAAAAATTCACAGCTAAGAGACTGCGAAAAGAAGACTTAATAACTTTGGCTCGAATTCAGAGACAAGCATTAAATTTCATATTTGCACTGTTTGCACTGTTTGAACAGGGCCGCAGGGGCGCCTGAGCAAGTAGGCGTTTGGTGTGTAGCGACACCACGAACCCGAGCTAACGGGGGAGTTTCGACTCCCTCCCACGCCCAGCCGTGCGTGGCTTTGCCGTGTCCGAGGAAAAGGGGATTCTGGGGGTTGAGCCGACGCTGGGTGATTGGACCGTTAAGGCTCCCTGGCAGAGGCAACACACCCCTTTGGCCCCGGCTTCACGTAGATGGCACCCCTGAGCTGACCCACCCAGGGGAATCAGCAGTCGCCTTTTCCTATCTCTCTCTCCCTACATCTTCGTCTTTATCTCTTACTATTTATCTGTCCTGTCTTCTACTCTCTTCCGTTTACTTCCAGACTTCCTGGCGGCTAGGGTTAACCCTGTGCAAATAGCCTACCTTGGCCTAAGCGCATTGGGTTATAGTGGCGTTGTACGGCTGGCGTCTGCAGGTTTCAGCATTTGTAACCTTGTAGCGTCCCCTCGTTGGGCTCCGTGGTGGGTGGCCGCCAACGCTGCTGAACAACAATAAGGAAGACATGCATGGAGCATTCCCACTACTGTCTGATCGTACCGGCTTAAAGCCGGTACGCACCGATGATCTCACCAGAGAAGGATTGGCCACCCTGGTGCAGTATTTGGCCACCCCCTCCCGTAGGCATTCGTCAATTAACTCACTGGCCCTCAGTCCCCACCAGCTGCGGAGCAACTGACCACGGCGGCGGTCAGATCTGCAAAGCAGCAGAGGGTGCTAGGAATCTCTGCATACGGACAGGCCACCATTGGAACTTGAATTTAGCAACGTTTAACGTTAGAACGTTATCTAGTGAGGGAAGTCTAGCTGTAATATTCGAGGAGCTAGAAGGCATTAAATGGGATATAATAGGGCTGAGTGAGGTTAGGAGGACAGATGAGGCCTATACTGTGCTACAAAATGGGCACGTCATTTGCTATCGGGGCTTGGCAGACAGAAGAGAACTGGGAGTAGGGTTCCTAATTCACAGAAACATAGCTGGCAACATAGAGGATTACTATAGCATTAATTAAAGGGTGGTAGGCATTGTAAATAAATTGAATAAAAGATACAAAATGAAGGTAGTACAGGCTTATGCGCCTACATCCAGCCATGATGACGCTTCAGTTGAAAGCTTCTATGAAGACGTGGAATCGGCAATGAGTAAGGTGAAAACACAGTATACTATAGTAATGGGCGACTTTAATGCAAAGGTAGGGAAGAAGCAGGCTGGAGACCAGGCAGTAGGAGATTATGGCATCGGCACTAGAAACGCCAGAGGAGAGCTACTAGTAGAATTCGCAGAACGCAATAATCTGCGTATTTTGAATACCTTCTACCGAAAACGAGAAAACCGCAAGTGGACATGGAGGAGCCCTAATGGCGTAAATAAGAACGAAATAGACTTTATAATGACTGCACACCCAGGAGTCGTGCAGGATGTGGAAGTGGTTGGCAAGGTAAGATGCAGTGACCATAGAATGGTACGGGCTCGAATCCGCCTAGACTTTAAGAAGGAACGACAGAAACTGATACGCAAGAAGGCAATCAATGAGCTAGCACTGAGAGGGAAAGTACAGGAATTCAGAGTGTCACTGCAGAATAGGTACTTTGCTCTTAGCGAGGAAACCAACCTTAGCGTAGATACAATGAATGATAATCTGACGAGTATCATCACGGAGTGTGCAGTGGAAGTTGGAGGCAGGGTAGCTAAACAGGACACCGGCAAGCTTTCCCAGGAAACGAAGAACCTAATTAAGAAGCGTCAAATCTTGAAAGTGTCAAGTACAACAGACAAAATAGAACTGGCAGAGCTTTCGAAGCTGATTAATAGACGTAAAGTATGCGATGTAAGAAGGTATAACATGGAGAGAATTGAGCACGCTCTGAAAAACGGAGGAAGCGTCAAAGCAGTGAAGAGGAAACTTGGGATAGGCAAAAGGCGGATGTATGCCTTAAGGGACAAAGAAGGCAAATTAACTACCAATATGGATAGGATAGTTAAAATAGCGGAGGAGTTTTACAGAGATCTGTACAGTAGCCGAGACAACCACGACCTTAATACTATAAGAACTAGCAGTAACCCAGACGAAACCCCATCGGTAATGATAGAAGAAGTCAGAAAAGCTTTGGAGAGCATGCACAGAGGCAAAGCTGCTGGTGAGGATGAAGTAACATCAGATCTGCTGAAAGATGGAGGACAGATTGTGTTAGAAAAACTAGCCACTCTATTTACGAGGTGTCTCCTGACGGGAAAAGTACCAGAGTCTTGGAAGAACGCTAACATCATCTTAATACATAAGAAAGGAGATGACAAGGACTTGAAGAATTACAGGCCGATTAGCTTGCTCTCAGTAGTATACAAGCTATTTACAAAGGTAATTGCTAGCAGAGTAAAGAAAACATTAGAATTCAATCAACCAAAGGAACAAGCAGGATTTAGAACAGGCTACTCAACAATTGACCACATTCATACTATCAATCAGGTAATAGAGAAATGCTCAGAGTATAACCAACCACTATACATAGCCTTCATAGATTACGAGAAGGCGCTTGATTCAGTAGAAATATCAGCCGTCATGCAGACACTGCGGAATCAGGGCGTAGATGAAATATATATAAACATTCTGGAAGAAATCTACAGGGGATCAACTGCTACCATAGTGCTTCATAAAAAAGCAACAGAATACCAATAAAGAAGGATGTAAGGCAGGGGGACACAATCTCCCCAATGCTATTCACTGCGTGCTTACAGGACGTTTTCAGAAGCCTAGAATGGGAACAGTTAGGGATAAGAGTTAATGGAGAGTACCTCAGTAACCTGCGCTTCGCCGATGACATTGCATTGCTGAGTAACTCAAGGGACGAATTGCAACTCATGATTACGGAGTTAGACAAGGAGAGCAGAAAGGCAGGTCTTAAAATTAATCTGCAGAAAACGAAAGTAATGTACAACAACCTCGGAAAGGAGCAGCGCTTTGCGATAGGTAATAGTGCACTTGAAGTTGTAAAAGACTATGTCTACTTAGGGCAGGTAATAACCGCAGAGCCTAACCACGAGATTGAAGTAACCAGAAGAATAACAATGGGGTGGAGCACATTCGGCAGGCACTCTCAAATTATGACAAGTAGATTGCCACTGTCCCTCAAGAGGAAGGTATATAACAGCTGTATCTTGCCGGTACTTAGCTACGGAGCAGAAACCTGGAGTCTCACAAAGAGGGTTAAACTTAAATTGAGGACGACGCAGCGAGCAATGGAAAGAAAAATGGTAGGTGTAACCTTAAGAGACAAGAAGAGAGCAGAGTGGATTAGGGGACAAACGGGAGTTAAGGATATCATAGCTGCAATAAAGAAGAGGAAATGGACATGGGCCGGGCATGTAGCACGTAGACAGGATAACCGCTGGTCATTAAGGGTCACCAACTGGATTCCCAGAGAAGGGAAGCGGGGTAGGGGGAGACAGAAGGTTAGGTGGGCAGATGAGATTAAGAAGTTTGCGGGTATAGATTGGCAACAGCAAGCACAGGACCGGGTTAACTGGCGGAACATGGGAGAGGCCTTTATCTTGCAGTGGACGTAGACAGGCTGATGATGATGATGATGATGATGAGATCGACATCACTGACAACTCTGTGCACTACACTATCGAGAGTTTGTCTTGCCTTAATAACACAATTGTCAGTCCACAGAAAAGCCCACTTCATTTGTTTCTTGAGTGCAAGTGCTTTCGAAAACAGCCACTTATTATCAGACGTCAGGTGCTCATTAACGTATATTGGCTTTTCCTGCGCTGCCGAAAAACCAAGCAAATCTGTTTTTGGGCGGAACTTCTGAGCCTTCTTCAGAAACTCTGTGCGCATGTCGCGCGAGCAGAAGCGCACAATGATGTTTTTTGTTATTTGTGTCCCGCGTTGGTTCTCTGTGTACAGTATCGATGTCCTCAGGTTTGATAGAACAACCGACCTTTTTTCCGAGAAGCTCGACAATGTTTCTGCAGTTTTCGCCTTGTGTTGTTGGAACACCTCTTATTTCCAAATTATTAAGGCGAGAGTACTGTTCCAAATGTCTAATCTTTTGCAGCAGCATCTGATTATTTTCATTTAAGTGCTTATTGTCAGATTTGAGGCCGCTGTTTTCCGACTTTGCAGCCTGAAACTTACTGCTCATGAAATCCATGGCTTTTTTGATGTCATCGATCTCAGATTGCAGTTTGTTCATACTTTCAGGATGACACCCAGTCACTGCAGATTTTACAGATTCCAACATGTTATGAACGGTAGCTAACTTTCTTTCAATTGACACCTTGAAGTCTTCAAACTCTTTGGAAAGCGATGCAACGGTAGGAGCCATATCAAAACGAGCGATCAGAGCACTGCAGTCGGGGGGGGGGGGAATAAAATAGAATAAAACGTAAGAATGAGGCACTTCAATCACCTGTGTAGGAAAGGTAGACGGATTAGATGACCGAAATACAGCAGTCCGCAGGCTCTGATCGCTCGCTCAAATGATGCTGCTGGGTGGCCACGGGGCAGCTTAGGTATCCTGAATACAGGCACAGCAGCGACACCAGTGGCGGAGACAGTAGATAGCAGTTGTTGATAGAATTCAGTTGCTTGCAAAACACGTGTTGAAGTTGACTAATTGCCGGTTGACCAGGAGGGCGATATGTAATCGACCCGTAGATACAGCAGCGGGGCCTGTGTAGGAAAGGTAGACGGATTAGATGACCGAAATACAGCAGTCCGCAGGCTCTGATCGCTCGCTCAAATGAAGAAGCGAGAAATGAAATGAAAAGGCGAGAAGCGACCCGTAGGCTTTCGATCGAGAACGCTGACAACTGCCGAAAGAAAGTACTCTCAGATCGAGCGCGAGGCATTAGCCTTGATATTTGGTGTTACTAGATTTAGGGACTATCTGTTGGGGCGAGAGTTCACTCTGGTTACGGATCACCAGTCGTTGCTGGGCCTGTTAAGGCATGACCGTCAGACCACCGTCATGGCGGCAGCCAGAATACAAAGATGGGCGCTACTACTTGGTGCATACAAGTATAAACTGCAGTACAAGCCGGGAAAATTTATGCTCAACGCGGATGCATTAAGCCGGTTACCCCAATCTCTTGAACAGGAGCTGCAGGACGACGAGGATGCGGCCGAGTACGTCCTCGTCGTGGACCAGTGGGACGAGCTGGCGGTGCCCATGAAAGAGCTTCAAGCCCTCACGCAGTCAGACGGCGTGCTGTCAAGTGTGTGCAGATACGTCATCCAAGGTTGGCCACAACGCACTGCGGAGGAAGGCGCAGAGATGCGGGAGTATCACAAAAAGCGGAACGAGCTGTCCGTGCAGCATAACTTGCTTCACTGGGGTCATCGTGTTGTGGTTCCGGCGGAAGCCAGAAAGAAGCTACTGAAGTTATTACATGGAGCTCATCAAGGAGTTTCTGCAATGAAGGCAGTTGCACGGTCAAAATTTTGGTGGCCTGGCTTGGACCACGATATTGAGCGCTTAGCCGCTGTGTGTCAGCACTGCGTACAGGCGTTGCCCATGCCACCCACGCAAGCACCCATTCGCTGGCCAGAGACGCAGGAAAGATGGTCGCGATTGCATGTCGACTTCGCGGGTCCGATCCAAAACAAGATCCTTCTTGTCGTCGTGGACTCTCACAGTAAACGGATCGAGGCCATTGCCCTGGCTCACGTGACCTCGCGCAACACAGTCGATGCCCTGCGAACACTGTTCAGTAGATTCGGTCTGCCACATACAGTAGTGTCTGATAATGGCACGCCATTCACCGGATGGGAGTTAAAGGAGTTCTTGCAACAGAACCGGGTAGTTCACGTGCGGGCACCCCCCTACCATCCACAGACTAATGAACTCGCCGAACGTGCGGTGCGAACCATCAAAGACGGACTAAAGAAGTGTGGGAACGCAGACTTGTCAAGGGCGCTGGCTAGAACACTGTGCCGCTATAGAAACACGCCGCTTCCGTCCGGGCGCTCACCATCAGAAATGTTGTTGGGTTACCAGCTCCGCACCCGATTATACATGTGTTTTCCTCCCAGGAGCCGAGCAACAGGGGATGTCCACTCTGCTGACAGCGCCGAGTGGAACTTCGCACCGGGAGATCCTGTGTACCTTCGCAATTACGGCCGTGGTGACAAGTGGACACCTGGGAAGGTCCGGTCAACCTCTGGTGCACGCATCGTGTCTGTCGACACGGAGAACGGGCTTGTTCACCGGCACATGGACCAGCTCAGGCGGAGAAGCATCGAAGAACCGTCGAGTCCAGAGGCTCTCACTAGTCCCCAGATAAGCCCGGACCCTCCATTACAAGACTGCGAAGCTCCAAAGGCTACTGGCCCCGGTCTTCCGGGCTACCCACCCCCAGAGCTAAGACGTTGATTGATTGATATTTGGGGTTTAACGTCCCAAAACCACTATATGATTATGAGAGACGCCGTAGTGGAGGGCTCCAGAAATTTAGCTAAGACGTTCCACACGTATCAAGAAGCCAGTGGAGCGTTATGGATTCTAAGGAAGAAGGAATGCCACGAACTGTTCGCCACCGCTAAACAAGCGCTGCCAGTCTACGCGGCGCGCGCCTTCTATCTTATCTCCCTCATCCCCTTCCCTTACCTTTCGTTCTTATAAAAACCCAAGCCGGACAATAAACGCTCGCTTTTTGCCCTGGCCACTCTGTTCGTGCATTTCGGGGCGCAGCCTAGCTGTGGGGGCCGGTTATAACAAAGAGCCTGCTTAAAGGGCCAATGTCCTGTTTTACAAGGAACACGATAGTGCGTGGCCAGAAGTCAGTCCAGCACAAGTGCTGGTGAGATTCGGAAATGTAGCGAAAGCACATTGATTCATCAATTCTTTTCTGCTCATGGTCTCGGGGCTCACTTGCAAGACACGATACTTCGCACTTTTCATTTTCACACTGTGAATCAAATGATGCCAACTTTGCCTTTCAGTTTTTAATAAACAAATATGTTATGGTCACAAGGGTGAGCTTAGAAAGTTTGCTCCATCAGAACTGAAGAGCTTTTTGAGTCATTGAATGATGAAAAGTCAAAGCATGAAAAAGTTTCACGGGGTAAGAACTCCTCAACCCCCGTCTAGTTACAGGCCTGGCGCATGTGTTCTGAAAGTGAAGCACTAATGGAACTGTCACCTACCTAACGGTGAAATGGGTTTGTGTATACTCTAGCTTGTTTGATGACATGCTAAGAGGTGGCAGGTTTTCGAAACAATATGTTGTCTGAGAGGTCAAGATTTTGATTGCGAACAATGAGTAGAACAATATGTGCTGAAGATTTCTTGCGATATTCACTCTAGCATAGGATCTTGGTTGGTGGTTGACGTGTTCATTTGGTCACATTGTAGTCTGTCATCATTTTTTTTTACTTGTCGTCGGCACTCTCGAGTTGTACCGAAGTCATTGTTAAGCATCCAGGTGCAAGTATCTTCTTTCTGTGTATGAATGAAGAGCTGAATGTGAGTTATGGCTTTCACTTCCATCGATGCTTCTGGCATTGGTGTAGGCACATTTATTTCAAAGTTCTCGTGCAAAAAGGCAATAAAGGTATGTTTTCGAGACATTTAATGTTGTGCCTGAACTGCTGTTGGGTCCGAAAGGCCCTTCAATTTGGTGTGGTGTTGTTTTGTTAAGGGCCACAGAGCTTTCAGTCACTTAACATTTGCGTTCATAGAATTGCCTTTCCATGGTTCGTGAGTACTTTGTATAATTCATAAAGCATTGACTTCCAAATGTTGATTGTCGTGCTTTAATCTAGTGTTCCACTTTTTCCTAGTTTGATTTGCACGCAAAGCAAAAAATCTGGAGTATGGTTTATTTTGCTATGGTTTTTGCGTTGTCTGTCTACCGTAATTTTGCCTGTGTCGTCCATGTGCTGACAGCCTTGTGTGACAGCTTTCTTTTGTGCACTCATTATGTGCCTATGACTTATTCACCTCATCAGCCAAAGACCATTGGTACGATAAGAGAAAGCTCTGTCTGTTCTGGTTTTGTCATTTGCTGATAGTGTATCTTAAGTATCGTTTTTCAGTGTACACTATACTTGGGTGGAAGAGCAGCATGGAAACCAACAGCTGTTAGCAACTTACAGCAGCTGTTACCTGCTGTAAGACTGATTCATGCAAATTTCTTGGGCTTTCTATTTTGCATGGTTGGCACGTCATTGCTTCTTGTAAACTGAAATTGCAGGTGCACGTTTTCGTGGTTACACCTGGTATATCTTCCCAATAGTTATGTGTTCCATATATGTTACTAACTCGAGAAGCAAGGCCTCTTTACGTAGCTGCACATCAGGTGGAAAAAGCACCACTATTATTTGTGAAAGATCGTAGCCCTTTCAGGTGTGAATTATGATGCACTGATGTGTCAAACTCGCATAGCATGATTGCAAGGCACTCAATCTTGCATTCCAAGGAAGAAAATTCTGTTCTTTTGCGTCAGTTTAAGCAAGTCATTGTAATTTGTATGTAATCAAATACTTCAACATTCTGCGCTGTCATGTTTCATCGAAGCACCGAACCGTGAGCATGCGTGTTTTTTTAACAAGGATTTGGCGTACGTATTCAGTCGTTTTTTTGCGTCATACGGCTCGTATTACGCTGGCTACTGTTTTGGGTACACATAAAATAATATAGGTGCAAAAGAAACTTCCAAGCCAAAGTTAGTGCTCGAAACAAGCTGGGCACAGACAGGGTGCCCGACGACGACACTCCGCAACACCTTACGAATCGTTCGCTGCGATGTTGTAGGAAATTTGTGTGGTTGTTGCGGGCATATAACGCATGCGTGCGTGCGCACGCGCGTCTGTGTGAAGATCACGGCAACTGCATATGTTGTATGATTCAGTCACCGTAACGCAACGGACAACACCCGCTCTTATCGCACGTCAAGCAGCAGCAAGTGCCGTACTGTGCTGTGGACACGAGACAGATCCGAATAGGTCACGTAGATAGGTAGCAGGATATACTATACGATGCGATTTCCGTCCGATATTAGACGTCTACACGCACGCGTACGATAGTGGTGTTCGCGGTAACTTCGTGGTACGGAAGCACCGCATCGGACGTCACGTGTTACGGATGAAAAACTCGATCGGTAAATTTTTCTCACCTAAATAGTCTACCTTGCGCAACTTCAACCAACGATGATGCAATCAATGAGCTGTGCATGATTTGATAACCAAAAGATATTTCCCATATTGTACTCTTATTTACTCTTTATCGAACTTGAAAAATCCGCGCGGGACGTGGAGCCAGAACAGCGCAAAAAAGCAGCAGACGCAGAAATTGGCTCCTATTTCAATGTTATGCCAACGATGTTGACTCCTCAGCCGACGCCAGCAATAACGTTCGAACGGCGTGCCAATAATGCAGGCCTAATTGACTGGCTCCATACATATTGGCTGCCACTTGTACAACTTGGTCCAATGTGTCCATTCTAATAGGCTGGCACAGTCTATATTGGCGGAAAGTTCTTAAAGCTGGCTCAATATAACAGATCTATTACACTGGCACAACCAGCATTGGCGGAACGTTGTCAATGCTGGTCCAACATAGCCGTTCTATTCCACTGGCACAGCCAATATTGGCGGTACGTTGACAAGACTGAGCCGTTCTTAAGCCAGCAACTGCCGATCTATCTTTAACATAACGCCAACATTCCTTGCTGCCTGGGTACAAATAGCACATACACTTGACTCTTCTGTTGGCAGTTCATTTCTGTTAATTTTGCTCTCCTATTTGTTTGTGGGTGGACTATATTACCCGGCTCACAGAGATTTGTAATGGCAGCTGTGACGTCCTGTTTGCTTTCATGGCTATTTTTCACCTTCATAAGTTACATAGTCTCACGTCACAAAATTGTTCCATGTGCCATTCTTGCACACGAACAGTTAAGTGAAGCAGCAAATGTACATACATATATGCCCTATTAAATGTACAGTGTGAACTTTTATCAAAGGGAACATAAGAACGCATGGCCCGAGCACTCTGGCGGCTGCTTGTAGCACGTTCAAGAACGATTGATAGCACCCCAGCCTCTATTCTTTTAATCTATTGACGAGTAAAGCAACCGCTTATTGGTAATAAGGAACTAGCGGCAAGATAGCAGCCGCCTCCCCTTCAAAGCGATTATGCCCATCCTCTTATGGAATCGCCTTGAAGGGGAGGCGTCTGCTATCTTTCCCCCTGTTTCATATTACCAATGACTAGTTGTTTTGGTCGCCACTAAACGAAGGCAATAGAGGCTGTGGTGGCTATCGCTCCCGCTTAATCGCGCTACAAGGAGCTGCCAAAGCACTCGGGCCATGCGTTCGCGTGTTCCCTATCATAAAAATTGATATTGTACTTGAGGGCTTTTACTGGCAGTTCTCAAAAATTTATTGTCATTCGCGATTTTATGACATTTCACTGGAGTTACTACACTGTTGAAATTTGTAACAGCAACCTAGTCATTTTCTATGTGAGAAGCATGCTGTTTTCTTGCATGTAGAAGAGCTCGTTTATGCACTTGTTCTAAGAATAACATACGCATAACATGAAAGATTGTGTCCATTTCTTTTTCAGCTTCATTTTGCGTGTTATATTTCTGGTGCATGGAACTAACGTGCTTACATGTGTGTGTGACATCATCTGTTCCAATAATTTACAATTTCAGATGTCTCTGAAGGACACACCAAGGTGCATGGCAATGACCGGCCGTGTCCACAGTGGTGCCAGAGCCTCAAGCAGCATTGTGCCCATCTCCACATGGTGTTCAAGAAATAAACGCAACACCACACTTTTACAATGCTATGATTATTGTTTCAGTATAGAGTTTTCATTGTAAAATTGCTATTGTTGCATTATGTTTCCGGCTCCCATGCTGTAACTCAGGTACAACCCGTGAAATTTCGGTGCAGGGTCACCTCATTTGTGCATTACCAACACTGAGATGTGGCTGTTCACCGCTTAAGCGTACGGACAAATTTAACAATATTGTCACGTGCTTGCCCAAGAAAGACGATGACAGTTGTGCATGTGCCACGAAGGACTACGAATTGGACGAAGAAGAAGAACTCGCTTGCGCGTTCTAATTAAAAAGATCGACCTGCTTCTGGTGTCTCAGTCTCTACGGCAAGACCTCTGTTTTGACGTCGTGACACTGGTGGAGGTGCTGGAGCCTACAACCGGATGCAGGACAGTCTTGCTCAGACCCGTTCACCTAGCCCAGAGACCCGGCCCCTCGTCACGACTCCGGTGCACCGATTCAGTCGGCGCCTACTAGGCCTAAGTCCGGAGTCCGTATCTGTTCCGCCTCTAACCAGCATGGCAGCTCCTACCACATCCACGGCTACCCTTCCATCGCAGACCACTCTTCCCTCCCAGGTGAGTCTTGAACATCCTCGCATTCCTGAAGTTTTCCATGGGGAAGAGTACAAGGATGTCGAGGACTGGCTTGAACAGTTCGAACGGGTCGCTGTATCTAACCACTGGAACGAACAGCACAAACTTGGCCGTGCATATTTCGCCCTGGAAGATAGCGCTCGCACGTGGTACGAGAACCACGAGGCTACTTTCCAATCTTGGGAAGATTTCCGTCGACAGCTCCTCGCCACATTTTTGAACACAGACCGACGGGATCACGCACAGCAACTGATTGAGGCTCGCGCACAAAAACCCAACGAAACAGCCGCCATGTACGCAGAGGGTATTGACACGTGCGGTTCTTTTGGTTTACGAAGAAAGCCGCTATCACTTTCCAGTGACACGCGCGCTCCTTGTGATTGTTTGCGGGGAGCATTGTTATCACTTTCTGTTAAGCGCAACGCAGGCCGCGTTTATCTTGCATGCCACTCTTGAACCGTGTGGATCATTCTTAAAACGTTGCATGCTTGACGCGCACATTTTAGTAACTTCTGGAGCTCCAGAGATAAATCGAGAACGCGATATGACGCGTGTATAAAAGCCGGCGCAGTGCGCCACTTGTCAGTCTTTTTTCGTCGACCGACGACTGTTCACGCCGCTGTTGCTGTGAGTTGTGTTTGGCCTTGTTTTGCTGGGCACAAGTTCGCCCAATAAACAGTTCGCCCGACATCGCCCTGACTCCGGTGTGCTTCCTCTCAAGTGCTGCGTGTGTCACAACCACGTGACATCTGGTGGAGGTGCTTCTAGGTCCATGTAGCGTACGCCCCCGTCCAGCCGTGAGCCAAGCCCAAGCCGCCAAGAGGACGACGCCGACCCGGTGGTTCGAGGGAGCCGAAGACAACAAGGACTACCTGCCGCTTCCCGACAAGGACAAGAAAACAAAGGCTGCTACGAAGCCGGCATCCACGATGACGGAAGCAAGGTCTTCGGCAACCGTGGTCGTCAACCAGCCCAGAGAGCCGCCTACCTTCCGCGGATCGACCTACGAAGACCCGGAAAGCTGGCTTGACATTTACGACCGCGTCGCAGCCCTCAATAAATGGGACCCGGACGACAAGCTGCGTCATGTGTATTTTTACCTGAAAGACGCCGCAAGGACTTGGTTCGAGAACCGCGAGTCAACGCTTCGAACCTGGGACGACTTCCGCGTTGCTTTCCTGCGCACCTTTGCAAGCGTCGTGCGGAAGGAAAGAGTCGCATCACTCCTTGAAACTCGGGTGCAGCTCCCCAACGAAAACGTAACAATCTTCACGGAGGAGATGACGCGACTTTTCCGCCACGCCGACGCCGACATGTCTGAGGACAAGAAGGTTCGCCTGCTTATGCGAGGAGTGAAGCAGGAGCTCTTCGCCGGACTGATTCGAAACCCGCCAAAGACGGTACAAGAGTTCCTCTCCGAGGCTACCACCATCGAGAAGACTCTTGAAATGCCATTTCCGATGGAGGCGGAAATGTTGTAGGCCCGTGTGCTCAGATTTGGGTGCACGTTAAAGAACCCCAGGTGGTCTAAATTTCCGGAGCCCTCCACTACGGCGTCTCTCATAATCATAGAGTGGTTTTGGGACGTTAAACCCCACATATCAATCAAATCAAGACTCTTGAAATGTGGACCCGCCAATACGATCGGCGCATGTCGCCAGACGTCGCAGAAGTCCGAGGACTCTGCCCCGACGACCTGCGCGAGACCATGCGCGCTATTGTTCGTGAAGAACTGCGCCGCATGTTGCCATCGTCTCAGCCCCAAGTCGCCTCTCTCGAAGATGTAGTCCGCGAGGAACTACAGCGCTCACTGAGCGTTCCTGAACGGCCACAGCCCCAACCGGAGGCGATGACCTACGCCGCTAGTGCACCTGTCGCCGCTCCTCGCCAACGCCAGGACCCAACGTCTCCGCAGTTTCGTCGCCAACCACCGCCGCCACCCCCGACGCCTTCCCGCTCGCCAGTAATCCAGCGCTCGCCGAGGAAAACTGACGTTTGGCGCACCCCGAACCACCGCCCACTATGCTACCACTGCGGCGAAGCCGGGCACACCTACTGCTACTGCCAGTACCATAAGATGGGACTGCGTGGCTTCTACGTGAACGCGCCGCGTCCGCGCCCAGGTGAGCGACCTCGCGACATCGCCGACTACATCGCCGGATCGCAGTGGCAACGACGACGACCATCCCGTTCACCTTCGCCTGGCCGCTACGTCTCCCCGGATCGCCGCCAGTACACCGGCCCTAACCGGGGCCGATCCCCAAGTCCCTACCCGGGAAACTAAAGGCAGCAACCGATGGAGGTGCGGTTGCTGCACGACGCAATGCCGAAGATCCTCCTCCTCCGCCGCCGCCGCTGCCGATGACGACGACGACGACGCACGAACTTTCCCGACGTAGTCGCAGTACGCCGCCTGAGCAGAGTCTTCACGACAAAGCCTCGCCGCCGACGCGACATAGCAGCGCCGGACCAAGCTGACGCAGCCGTGATCCGACGCCCCGACCTAACCGGAACGCCAGACGACGAACCACCGACCTCGACGTGATAATCGACGGCCACAGCGTCACCGCCCTAGTCGATACCGGTGCCGACTACTCTGTCATCAGTGGTCTCTTCGCCGCTAGGCTCAAGAAGGTAAAGACTGCATGGGAAGGACCGGATATCCGAACAGCAGGAGCCACCTTATAACCATGACTGGAACCTGCACGGCAAGAGTCACGATTCACAGCCAGACGTATTCTGTGAGTTTTGTGGTCCTGCAGCAATGCTCGCGAGACGTCATTTTAGGCATGGATTTCCTGGACCAGCAAGGCGCAGTCATCGACATAAGATCCAGGTCAATCACGCTGTCCACGGATAATGCAACGGCGTCAGACTGCAACGTCGCTCACAATGCCTTGAATGTGACAGAAGAGCAGGTAACCATCCCGCCACTGTCGAGCGTCATTATTTCCGTCGGCACCAAAGCGTCTACCAACTTACAAGGTGTCATCGAAGGCGACCAGCACCTGCTCCTAGACCGTCAGATGTGCGTCGCAAGAGGCATAGCCAAGCTTCATAACGGCGAAGCCAAGGTAATGGTGACGAACTTCAGCAACGAATATAGGCACTTGAATAGGGGCACGACGGTAGCACATCTAAGCGAATTTGTGGAAGCGAGCAATGCCTTCGCCCTCACCGATTCTCAGGGAGCCGCAACGTCGACAGCAGTGTCCGCGCCCGCCTTCGACGTCAATCAAGGCCTTTCCAGGCAGCAACAAAAGGAGCTCAAAGCCTTACTCCACCAATACAAAGACTGCTTCTCGTCGTCATCGAGGCTTCGTCAGACCCCTCTCGCGAAACATCGCATCATAACCGACGAATATGCCCGTCCGCTCCGTCAGAGCCCCTACCGAGTTTCTGCACGGGAACGCGAGGCCATCAAGCAACAAGTCGACGAAATGCTGCGTGACGACATCATTCAGCCGTCTACGAGCCCGTGGGCATCACCCGTGGTGTTGGTGAAGAAGAAGGACGGAACCCTACGTTTTTGCGTCGATTATCGTCGCCTGAACAAGATCACGAAGAAAGACGTGTATCCCCTCCCACGGATAGACGATGCTCTGGACAGACTCTACAGCGCCAAGTAGTTTTCGTCGATGGACCTCAAAACCGGCTACTGGCAAATCGAAGTAGACGAGAGAGACCGAGAGAAGACTGCCTTCATAACACCAGACGGCCTGTTCGAGTTTAAGGTCATGCCCTTTGGTCTTTGCTCGGCGCCCGCGACGTTCCAACAGGTTATGGACACAGTACTCGCAGGCTTGAAGTGGCAGACTTGCCTCGTCTACTTGGACGACGTAGTCGTATTTTCTTCCAACTTCGACGAGCACCTCCGGCGCCTTGAAGCTGTTCTTCGGGTAATAAAAGCCTCGGGACTTACCCTGAAGCCAGAAAAGTGCCGCTTCGCCTACGAGGAGCTATTGTTCCTTGGCCACGTTATCAGCAAGTCGGGAGTGCTCCCTGATCCACAGAAAACAGCTGTGATCACCGACTTTCCTGCACCGACAAGAAAGCAGTACGCCGATTTCTTGGCCTCTGCGCTTATTACAGGCGCTTCGTGAAGAACTTTTCGCGGATCACCGAGCCACTGACGTACCTCACGAAGGCCGACGTCGACTTCAAATGGAAAACGCCGCAAGTCGAGGCATTTCAAGAATTAAAGCGACGCCTGCAAACGCCGCCAACACTGGCGCACTTCGACGAAGAAGCTGACACCGAAATTCACACGGACGCAAGCAGCACAGGGCTCGGCGCCGTGCTCGTGCAGAGGACCGACGGACTTGAAAGGGTCATCAGTTACGCTAGCCGGTCACTTTCGAAGGCAGAAGCCAATTATTCCACGACAGAAAAGGAATGCCTTGCCATCATCTGGGCTACATCAAAGTTCCGCCCCTACCTGTACGGCAGGCCTTTCAAAGTCGTGAGTGACCACCACGCCTTGTGTTGCCTAGCTAACTTGAAGGATCCATCAGGGCGCCTCGCACGGTGGAGTCTCAGACTACAAGAATTTGACATCACCGTCGTCTACAAGAGCGGACGAAAGCACTCCGACGCCGACTGCTTGTCTCGCGCCCGTGTCGATCCGCCGCCCCAGGATTACCGGGACGACGACTCTTTCCTGGGACCCATAAGTACCGACGACTTCGCGGAACGCCAACGAGCTGACCCAGAGCTCAAGATCCTCATGGACTACCTGCAAGGCAAGACCGCCGACGTGCCGAAAGTATTCCGCCGAGGACTGGCTTCGTTTTTCCTGCGGAACAACGTCCTCCTGAAGAACAACTTCTCGCCGCTCCGCGCCGACCACCTCCTCGTGGTGCCTTCAGCGTTACGTCCAGAGGTTCTGGAAGCATTACACGACGACCCGACAGCAGGACATCTTGGTGTTTCCCGCACACTGTCACGAATACAAGAGAAGGACTATTGGCCTCGCCTCACTGCCGACGTCGCCCACTACGTAAAGACATGCAGAGACTGTCAGCGACGCAAGACGCCGACAACTAGACCAGCCGGACTTCTGCAACCCATCGAACCACCTCGACGGCCATTCCAACAAATCGGCATGGACTTACTGGGGCCGTTCCCGACGTCAACTTCTGGCAACAAATGGATTGTCGTAGCGACTGACTACCTCACCCGCTATGCCGAAACAAGGGCCTTGCCCAAGGGCACTGCCGCCGAGGTCACCAAGTTTTTCATTGAGAACATCGTGCTCCGCCACGGAGCCCCCGAGGTCCTCATCACCGACAGAGGTACGGCCTTTACGGCTGACCTAACGGAGGCGATCTTAAGGTACAGTCAGACAAGCCACCGCCGAACCACCGCGTACCACCCACAGACGAATGGCCTCACCGAGCGTCTAAATAAGACCATCGCCGACATGCTGGCCATGTACGTGGACGTCGAACACAAGACGTGGGACGCCATACTCCCGTATGTAACCTTCACGTACAACACGGCCGTGCAGGAAACGACGCAGTTTGCTCCATACAAGCTCGTCTACGGACGGAGCCCAACAACGACGCTTGACGCCATGCTACCGGTCGGCACCGACGAAGAAGACCTCGACGTCGCCAGCTACCTGGATCGCGCTGAAGAAGCTCGAAAGCTAGCCCGCCTGCGTATCAAGAGCCAACAGACGGTCGACAGGCGCCACTACAACCTTCGACGACGCCACACCGAATACCAACCCGGCGACCTTGTCTGGGTCTGGACGCCGATACGATGACGGGGATTGTCTGAGAAGCTTTTGTGACGCTACTTTGGACCCTACAAGGTAGTCCGACGTCGTGATGAACTGGACTATGAGGTCGTGCCCGATGGCTTAACGTCATCCCAACGACGCCGTGCACGACCCGAAGTCGTACACGTGGTGCGACTTAAACCTTATTACGCACGCTGATTAGCTGTGACGCATTGTTAATGTAATTTATTGCATGTACTCTCTCTTATGTTCTGTCTTTAGCATCGGGACGATGCTTTTTCAGGGGGGGGGTAGTGACACGTGCGGTTCTTTTGGTTTACGAAGAAAGCCGCTATCACTTTCCAGTGACACGCGCGCTCGTTGTGATTGTTTGCGGGGAGCATTGTTATCACTTTCTGTTAAGCGCAACGCAGGCCGCGTTTATCTTGCATGCCACTCTGGAACCGTGTGGATCATTCTTAAAACTTTGCATGCTTGACGCGCACATTTTAGTAACTTCTGGAGCTCCAGAGATAAATCGAGAACGCGATATGACGCGTGTATGAAAGCCGGCGCGGTGCGCCACTTGTCAGTCTTTTTTCGTCGACCGACGACTGTTCACGCCGCTGTTGCTGTGAGTTGTGTTTGGCCTTGTTTTGGTGGGCACAAGTTCGCCCAATAAACAGTTCGCCCGACATCGCCCTGACTCTGGTGTGCTTCCTCTCAAGTGCTGCGTGTGTCACAACCGCGTGACAGTATGATCCGTCTGCTTCGACGAGCTGACCCTGACATGCCCGAGGCAAAGAAGGTGCGTCACCTAATGCAGGGTGTCAAAGAACCAGTGTTTGCGGGCCTCGTACGAAATCCACCTACAACAGTAGATGAATTCATAAGAGAGGCGACTGTCATCGAGCGCGCACTGCGACAACGATACCGACACTTTGACCACCTGCCGAACCACACGGCAGTAAGTGCTGCAGCTCAGAACACTGCCGTGTGTGAAAGTTCCCTACGACAACTGATTAGGGAAATACTGCGTGAGGAACTTCGGGCCCTCTGCGTCCCTCCTACCCAACCGCCCGTCGCATCTGTTGCCGAAATCGTCCGCCAGGAGTTAAGGCAAGCCGTTACACCACAGGCGCCAAGTCCTGAGCCACATCCAGCGAGCTACGCTGATGTGGTCCGTCGTCCTCCACCGTCATTTGTGGCGGCACCCTTCCAGCCACGACCCGCGGCCGTACCTTGGTGGCAACGGGATTCCATGAGACGACCACCAGTTCGCCGAACTGACTTGTGGCGCATGGCCGACCGTCGACCTATTTGCTTCCGCTGCGGAGAACCAGGCCACATTGCTCGCTATTGCCGCCATAGCAATTCCGGCTTCGGGAACTTTTTTCATCCCGCTTCTTTCAGCTCTGAAGACCGTCGTGACCACAATGCCGATCAACTGTCGACTGCCCAAGCAACTACACCGCGTCGCTGGCGCTCTCCATCTCCTGCGCGTCACCGTGACTTCCCTCAGAGCTACGCGGACGTCACCAGAGGCCGTTCGCCTAGCCCGCGCCGGGGAAACTAACTGCTGCGACCTCCGGGGGCAAGGTTGCCAATCGTCGAGACACCGAAAAGTTCCCCCTATCATAGCAAAAAGATATGACGACAACCACGACGAATACGACGACGAATACGACGACGAATACTAATGCCGGTGAAGTTGTACGTGCTGATCTTGGCGTTTTCATTGACGGACATTACGTTACAGCACTGGTCGACACTGGCGCCGACTTCTCAATCATGCGACAAGAACTCGCCGACCGCCTTAGAAAGGTCAAGACACCGTGGACAGGGCCACACATCAGAAGTGCTGGTGGTCAGCTGATGACTCCCACGGGTAAATGCACCGCTCGACTTCGCATTGGGAATTCTAGCTTCGTGGGCACTTTCGTCCTGTTGCCAGACTGCTGTAAAGAGCTAATTTTGAGCATGGATTTTCTTCGAGATCATGGCGCTGTTATCAACATCCCTCAACGCATGGTGATGTTTTGCGCACATCCGTATGTTGACGACAGCAGCGACAAACTACGCGGCAGTTTGCGAATAGCCGACGATGTGACGCTCC
Source organism: Rhipicephalus annulatus (assembly GCA_013436015.1). NCBI lineage: Eukaryota > Metazoa > Arthropoda > Arachnida > Ixodida > Ixodidae > Rhipicephalus > Rhipicephalus annulatus. Next base: position 77,372 of record WOVY01003722.1, on the reverse strand, counting down.
CACCGAGATCCTGCTGCCTTGTGTCTGTGTCCAGTGGGCGGCCTTCCTATGAGGATGTGATAGTGGAGCACATAGTCGCTGTTTTGCTCACGCAAGGCATTTCCATTGCGAGAATCATCCTAACGCTTACTGGTGGACAGGCAGAAGTGCTCCTTACAAACTTCAGCAATGAGCGCCGTCAAATACAGAAGGGTACCGCAATTGCCTACTTCGACGATATAGACCAAGCCGGGGATTGCTGTGCTTTGCAACCAGATGACGCGACAGTCCCTGCCTCGACGACTTTGTCGGTGGACATCTGCTCCACGCTACCGCCCTCTGATAGGAAGCGTCTGCTTGGACTTATACACCAATTCGAGGATTGCTTTTCGCGTACGTCAAAGGTCCAGCGGACACCATTGACCAAGCACCGCATCATTACCGAAAACAACACGCGACCGATTCGGCAGAACCCCTACCGTGTGGCTCCGAAAGAACGCGAGGAGATTCAGAAGCAAGTACAGAAGATGCTCGTGGATGACGTCATACAACCTTCGAAAAGTCCTTGAGCGTCCCCCGTGGTTTTGGTCAAGAAAAAAGACGGCAGCTTGCGTTTCTGTATTGATTATCGCAAGTTGAACCAAGTCACGAAGAAAGACGTCTATCCACTGCCTCGCATAGACGATTCACTCGATCGGCTGCATCATGCGCGCTATTTCTCTTCAATGGACCTCCGAAGCGGCTACTGGCAGATAGAAGTCGACGAAAGAGATCGTGAAAAAACAGCCTTTGTGACGCCTGATGGCATTTACGAATTTAAGGTGCTTCCTTTTGGGTTGTGCTCGGCGCCAGCCACTTTTCAGCGTCTCAAGGACACCGTACTATCGGGCCTAAAGTGGCAAACATGCTTGGTCTATCTAGACGATGCTGTTGTATTCTAAGCATCATTCGAGGAACATCTCAGCCGTATATCCACTGTACTCCAAGCCATACGCTCGGCCGGCCTGACTTTAAAACCAGAAAAATGTCATTTTGGTTTCAACGAACTCAGCTTCCTAGGCCACGTCGTCAGTCACGAGGGTGTTCGACCTGACCCGGCCAAAATAGACGCCGTAGCGCAATTTCCTGCACCCCGTGACAATAAGGCTGTGAGACGCTTCTTAGGGTTGTGCGCCTATTACGGACGATTTATCGAGAACTTTTCGTCTTTTGCGGCGCCATTGCCACGACTCACACGTGAGGACGTCCCCTTCTTTTGGGGTGTACAGGAGCAAATGGCATTCAATGAACTGCGACAATGCTTGCAAACACCTCCAGTCCTTGCGCACTTCGACCAGGACGCCCCTACAGTACTTCACACTGACGCCAGCAATGTAGATCTAGGTGCCGTTCTGGTGCAATGGCAAGACGGCTGTGAAAGAGTAATAGCCTACGCCAGCAGAACACTCTCTCGCACGGAGGAGAACTACTCGACCACCGAGAAGGAGTGTCTCGCCGTGGTGTGGGCAGTCATCAAATTTCGTCCGTATTTGTACGGCCGCTCCTTCAAGGTTGTTAGCGACAATCACTCTTTGTGCTGGCTCACCAACCTTAAAGATCCATCTGGTCGTTTGGCGCGCTGGAGACTAAGACTTCAAGAGTTTGACATGACCATCGTCTACAAATCTGGGAAGAGGCACACCGACGCTGACTGTCTCTCACGGTCGCCAGTGGAAACTGTCGCTCCTGATGACGAAAACATCGATGCGGCATTCTTGAGAGTTGTCAACACGGCCACTATTGCACGAGAGCAGCGCAGTGACCCTGAGCTGTTACCACTCATTGAATATTTAGAAGGACGACGCAAAGACGTGCCGCGGTTATTTGCTGGAGGACTGCCATCTTTTTGCTTGCGAAACGATGTTCTCTATAAGAAAAACTTCTCACCAACCGGTAACCCACACTTGCTCGTCGTGCCTGCCTCTCTTCGAAAAGAAATTATGGAAACGTGCCACGATGAAGCAACTTCTAGTCATCTAGGCTACAGCCGAACATTGTGCCGACTACGATGCAAGTACTACTGGCCAAAGTTACCTGCTGCTGTTAACCATCACGTGCGAACGTGCACCGACTGCCAAAGACGCACAGCGCCTCCCAGCAAGCCAGCTGGTCTTTTACATCCAGTCGAAGCACCAGAAAAGCCGTTCATCCAGATTGGAATGGATTTCTTGGGTCCCTTTCCAACTTCCACAACAAGGAACAGATGGATTATTGTGGTCACTGATTACCTGTCCCGTTATGCGGAGACTAAAGCTATGCAACGTGGCACAGCAGCAGAAGCCGCTCAGTTTTTCATCGAAAACATCGTCCTTCGGCATGGCGCTCCGACAACAGTGATCACAGACAGAGGACCTGCCTTCACCGCAGAGCTTTTGGAGTCGGTTCTCAGACTCAGCGGTACAGCTCACCGGAGAACAACTGCATACCATCCGCAGGCAAATGGACTGACGGAGCGCCTCAATAGGACTCTCACAGACATGATCAGTATGTACGTTGACACGGAACATAAAAACTGGGATCAGATATTACCGTACGTGACCTTTGCTTATAACACCGCTCGACAAGAAACCACTGGAATGACACCGTTCAGTCAGATTTATGGTCGTGAAGTCACGACAACATTGGACGCCATGTTGCCGCATGAGTGTGACGACATCCATGTAGACGCCGAAGAATTCACTCAGCGTGCCGAAGAAGCCAGACAGCTCGCGCGCCTGCGCCTCTGTCATCAGCAGCATCAAGATGCACAACGCTACGACACCCGACACAAGTTTGTTAGCTACTCACCAGGCGACAATGTGTGGGTCTGGATTCCGATACGTCGACGTGGACTGTCTGAGAAACTGCTAAGACGGTACTTTGGTCCATACAGCGTCACGCGACGCCTGAACGACGTGAACTACGAAGTCATTCCCGACACTAATTGTAGTTCTAAGCGCCAAAAGCATTTGCCCGAAGTCGTGCGCGTCGTGCGTATGAAACCGTATTTATCTAGGTAATTAGCTCCCGGTTACCGTTTTCGTACGACCACTTCATACGCCTGGTAGAGCACCTAAGTTGCGCATCGGGACGATGCTTCTTTCGGAGGGAGGCAAATGTCACGTGCTTGCCCAAGAAAGACGATGACAGTTGTGCATGTGCCACGAAGGACTACGAATTGGACGAAGAAGAAGAACTCGCTTGCGCGTTCTAATTAAAAAGATCGACCAGCTTTTGGTGTCTCAGTCTCTACGGCAAGACCTCTGTTTTGACGTCGTGACAATATTCCTTGTAGCAGAGCTGCTTTCGATGTGCATATTGTCACGGCATTGTTACGTTCACGAAGAGAACAGACTTCAGGTGCAGAATTAAACTGTTTATTCGGGTCGAACTTGTGGCCACGCAAAAAGAAATTCAGATTACAGCCGAACACTGAAACCGATAGCCGCGAACAGAGCGTCGGCCTTCAATCAACTGACAGGCGGTGTAGCGCGTCGGCATTTCTACCCTTGCAATCAAATATTCTAGCGTTATCACTAGTGGCGTCGTAGATTCCAATATTTATCATTGCTTTTCTAATGCAATCACTAACTTTGTTAGTTCTCTTTTGTATATTGCATAAAACACTGCGTTCTTTGGTTTCAATCTAACCACGACTTATGATTCCTAGCATGTTCAGTAGCTTCTTCACATATTTTTCTTAAAAGCTTATTTTGCTCACGCATCATGACTTTTGTAAAGATACAAATATTTTATTCCCTCATCATGCATCTTTAAGAGACGTGAAGACAATTTGTACACAGTATCGCATCTACACAAGATGTGGGAATCTATTCAATCTATGCATACTAGTGATTCTCATTAAATTCGGACGTCCATTTTATTTCCACCTAATTAATATGGCTTTGCTTATGTGCGGACATTTCCGAATCATACGGGTTTCTTTATATGTGTGCTTTTTGCATTATTCAGCTTCCCTTATATGAGATTGCCACATGGTCTTTCCAAGTACACGGCTTCCGTATTCTAATTATTCCGTATGTGCGGATGCCGTAAATACGGAACGTTCCAGTAGAGATGCGCAAACGGAACGCCCACAACGCCGGATAACGCAATAAAAACTCCCCATTAGCTGCTTGCGCGACATAGAAAATGGAAAGTAGAGAGGAAGGACACAAGCGCTGCTCCGCGCTTATGTCCTTTTTTGCTTGCCATCTGTGTTGCGCTGTAAGTTGTTCCACGATGAGCATTCGCCAACTAGCCAAACTCCCGATAATGCTTTTGAAGTGTGGCAGTTTAGGCTAGTTGGTTTGACATGACGATAGTTATAGCGCAAAAACAGAACGACGACAAAGAGACAAGAAGGAGACTAGCGCTCGTCTCCTTCTTGTCTCTTTGTCGTCATTCTGTTTTTAGTCTCCTTCTTGTCTCTTTGTCGTCATTCTGTTCTCGCGCTATAAGTATCGTCGTGCTTTTGAGCTGATTCTTTCCTCTTTTTTTACTTTTACTTTTTTCTTGCTTGGTTTGAGGATTGGGTGGTTTTACTCGCTCTAAGAATACACAGTGTCAATTTTTATGATAAGAAACATGGTAACGCGTGCCTGCGTGCTCCAGCGGCTGCTAGCAGCGCGTTCAAGCGGGAGTGATAGCAACCACAGTCTCTTTTCACGTCATCTCGCGGCGAGAAAAACAACCATTCATTGCTGATATGGAACCATTGGCAAGATTGCGACACCCCCCCTCCCCCGCCTTCGAGGCGATTACGTGAGAGTCAGTTACCGCCTTGAAGGGGGAGTGGTTGCAATCTTCCCGTTTGATATTAGCAATGACTGGTTGTTTTTCTCGCCCCGAAATGACGCTGGAACGCGCTGCCGGCAGCCGCCGGAGCACAGAGGCCACCATTATCATGTTTGCTTTCATAAAAAATTCACTCAGTAAGTTGCGGTCAGTCAGCTGCTCAGGATGGCAGCTGCTACCCTGAATGGCAGCTGCTACCCTCAGGATGGCAGCTGCTACTCTGCTTGTCGAAATGCTTCTAAAACGACGTTATGTGCTCAGAAGTTTCTCATCAATCGCCTGAGGACTCCATTTTTTCATGAACTCCTTGCTTTAGACAAACAGCAGGTGGTAGTGCTAAAAAGAAATATGGTGATAGAACAAGCCAGTACAGTGCTCGCGAAACAGCGTTTCTGCGACTGTTTATTTTTCATCACTTTCTGCTAAACAAAAGTTCATTGCCCCTTCGTGAGAACTTCAGACATAGGCAGACAGCGTACGCTGCGACAGCCTGGCGATAGCACTACATGACGCGAATGGTATGGTGTATCCAGGGTAGGTGGGTGCTGACTCTGCTCCAGAAGGAATCACTGCCGACTCCACAAAGTGTTCCCGAATCAGTAGACTTCAGGATTGTGTTAGCGACACCTTGTACCGTCCAACTGGTGCCATGCTTGGAACAGAACAACGGACCGCCACTGTCGCCCTACGAGAAAATATACATACACTGACGCGCTAGTTCGAATACTGCCCTTTCAATTGACACCAAAAACTATTTTGAGTACAAGTGAGCCATTAGAACACTCGAATTCATTTTTGCCACATGCCAGATTGCAGCGGTTTGCACATAAGAAAAAAAATGTCAGTGAAGAGACAGCGAGAATTCCGGATTTCATCACTCACCGCAACTGTTCGTCCCGACAGCACGTTGTGTGCAGTCACGTAAAAGACCCTTTTCAGAATTCGCAAGTGCGCTTCTCTGTGCAGCATCTTTGCCCACGTTACGGCGGCATTTGTCATGCTTCAGGTGGAAATGGTGTCCTAGTCTAACGTGTTGGGCTTGTAAACTACGAGTGTCTATATAAGAAATGCACGGATTGGCCAGTTGGTGATACGTGATCAAGTAGAGTGCGCGGTAAAAAACAAGGATGGGAAATGACAAGAACAAGTGCAGCCTATCAACTGAAGGTTTATTTATCACGCACTGCATTTATATATGACGAAAAAAAAGAGAGAAACAAAAGTTAGCATTTCTACAAACTACAAATTTCATACACTCGTAGCCTAAGGCAGAATATCTGAATCATTGCACACAAGCGACATTTGCCAGATATTGCAGCTGTTTATTTAGGGAGGCAACTGATAGTTTTCTCACGCTGTTGCCACGTTCCTATGCCATTTTTTCTGCTTAAATATTCACGCGAGTGTGTTCATGACTACATACTCAACGTCACACCGATTGAACAACCACACAAAGAAAAATAAACACATAGACACCACGGGTGCTCGTGGTGTATTTCCATTGCGTACCTTCCGTGCGTGCTCACGCAGACCCCCACTGAGGTGCCTGCCACTCTGCCCAATGTAGCACACACCACATGATAGCGAATTCTGTATACTACAATTGTGTCACATCGCACAAACTAGGATATGTGCCTGACATTGCAGGAGCATTTAGAATTACTGCTTGCACATGCCAGATTGGCAAGCAGAGAAAGTTTGTGAGGTGCAGAAAAAATTGGCAGATCCCACGTACAGTGCGAATCGATGATATACGAAGCACGAAGGAGTAAAGTTGATATGCCGCCCCACCGCGGTGGTCTAGTGGCTAAGGTACTCGGCTGCTGACCCCCAGGTCATGGGATTGAATCCCAGCTGCGGCGGCTGCATTTCAGATGGAGGCGGAAATGTTGTAGGCCCGTGTGCTCAGATTTGGGTGCACGTCAAAGAACCCCAGGTGGTCAAATTTCCGGAGCCCTCCAATACGGCGTCTCTCATAATCATGTGGTGGTTTTGTACATCAAACCCCACATATCAATCAATCAATCAATCAATCAATCAATCAATCAATCAATCAATGTGTATATGCCACTTTCGAATCACCACAGCGTTACGAGCTGGAGGTAAATTATGCCGTACACGACTTTCGTGTTATGATTATCATGTTTGAAGTGCCGTTTACCTTGGTCATCTATTCACCTCACGTGAGGCCAAATTTAGTATATGGGAGCTACCAAAGCGGCCGCGAGCACGCTAGGAGCGTGGTAGGTTGTCATCTTCTTACATGACACGCGTGATTATTATCATGTTTGCACCAGGCATATACCTTCGTCATCCATTGACGTCGTGTAACGCAAAATTTGGTTTATGTGGAGCTAGCGAAACAGCCTCGAGTGCATCATGAATGGCCCAATATACTACGTTTTGCTACGTCAGCAAACCACGAGCACTCTATAGTCGGACGCCAAGCGCGACCGGTGCGGCCTGACGGCAACCGGCACGAAATGCGACATGCTGCATTTGGCTACAATGCATTACTCAGACAGCACTGCGTCTGCTTTTTTAAGACGGATGGACATCGAACTCTCTGAAACGCGCATGCGTCAAAGCAACGTAGCGAGCGCCTGGGAGTATACGGCAGCCCCGGCGCCTGGCGTGGCAACGCCGGCGTGACGCGGCGAAACGAACGCCGGCGAGCACGCGCACCGCGTCACGTCGAAATGTATCGGTGCCTTGACTGTGACATTTAGTCATGTTCTCACACGACATGCATCTCCTGATTATCATGCTTGTACCAGTCACATACGTTCGTCATCAATTGACGTCACGTAATATCAATTCGGCATATGTGAAGCTAGCGAAACAGCTGCGAGCGCATCATGAGTGTGGCATGTAGTCATGTTGTTACATAAGATGTCGTGATTATCATGTTTGGATGTGTCCTTTACCTATGCCGTCTGTTCGCGTCACGTAATACCGAATTTGGTATATTTGAAGCTAGCGAGACGGCCGTGAGCGCATCATGAGCGTTTCATGTAGTCATGTTGTAACATGACACACATCTAATTTTTATCGTGTTTGCACAAGTCTCATACTTTCGTCATCCATTCACGTCCAATAATACCAAACTTTGTATAAGTGAAGCTAGTTAAACGGCCACCAGTGCATCATGAGTGTGAAATGTAGTCATGTTACATAACACGCATCGTATGATTATCATGTTTGCTCTGGTCACATGCGTTGGTGATCCATTCACGTACCCTAATACCAAATTTGGTAAATGTGGCGCTAGCAAAATAGCCGACAGTGCGCCATGAGTATGACATGTAGTCATGTTGTTACATGACATACATGTCATGATTTTCATGTAATGGTTTGTCGCTTGTGTCCGTCATGCAATCATGTAATACCATACCAGTTTTCCAACATGTCATCTGAATGAAACCACCGCAAAGCAGCAAGACTATGCATTGTATATTTATGAGATTCATGGCATACATATTATGATTTTCATGTTATGACTAGCCAAATATGCTCGTCATACAGTAATGTTAATTGATTGATATGTAGGGTTTAACATCCCAAAACCACCATATGATTATGAGAGACGCCGTAGTGGAGGGCTCCGGAAATTTCGACCACCTTGGGTTCTTTAACGTGCACCCAAATCTTAGCACACGGGCCTAAACATTTCCGCCTCCATTGAAAATGCAGCCGCCACAGTCGAGATTTGAACCCGCGACCTGCGGGTCAGCAGCCGAGTACTTTAGCCACTAGGCCACCGTGGTGGGGCGTAGAGTAATGTTATGCCAAACTAAGTTTGATATTGATACCGTTATCCAAACGGCCAGGAGAGCTAAAAGTCCTAGGCTAGATAAAAGTCCTAGATAGATAGATATGCTCAAATTCGCTGAAGTTCGCTATAAAATGCTTCACATTTAAAAAACAGCCTGCGCACTCATGCGTTGTGTGACCTTTTTTATTAGGTGTGATAGCTGGTGCTTGTGTAGCGCCTTCATCATCATCATCATTTTCTTAGCCACAGCAACGCGCCTCTCGCGCAGCGCAGCCAGCGCATGCCCATAGCTGCTGCTCGAAGAGAATGGGATCACGTGCAGGGCGCGTCAGACGCTGGCAGCCACCGCCGCTGTGCTTCGACCTGAGGAATAAAGTGGCCAAATGGGGCATGCCCATCAACCGCCTTCACGACACCGTTTCGCGTCTCTCTCTCGCTCTCTCTCGCCACACATGTAGAGGATCACCGCAACATTTCGCGCTTGCCTTTGCCCTTTTGATTAGCACTGTCTCCACTCCTGAGCGTTTTCTTCCTTTTTTATACTTTCTTCCAAATTAACAAGAAGCTAATCCGGATTGCCAGCTTCTCTCAGATGACCCACTTGATTTTGGAAGCTTGTGGTGATTCGCACACAAGTGTAATGAATAGATGCCGAATTTGTAGACACTAAAAAGTATCTTTTAGGCACCAAAGTCAGGCAGGTAAAACACTTTTATGCCCTCAAAATCAGAAATATAGGGACAATAGACTTCTACAAATTCGAAATATCACAATACAACGACGTCGGTGACTTGCATCTACGGCAAGAAGCAGGAAAAAATGATATTGTTTAATACTGCAGAAAGGTACCAATGCTTGAACACCGGCATGCATTTCACGGGCGAGTCACAGTATGTGGTTTCTCGTTTTATTGTCTCGCATTGTGCGTCAAGTTCACCACTGAATTAACACTCTCCCGGGTCTGTTTAGTGTTGTTGTGGCTGGGAACGGCAGCGCTGGAGCAAATAACCAGGCCACTGATACTCTAAAAGAGGGGGATGCTAGGTCGAATCGTGTAGGACCAGCTTCTTCCCTATCGGTGAACACATTGAAGGGCCCCTTACTAGATTTGGGTATCTCGAGATGACAAGCGTAGTGTGCACTAGGCACTCCCGATCATTCGTGTTAAGGTTTGCAAAATTACATGCATGAAAAAACGCTGAATTTCTAATGAACGCCTTGCCTTTCTCGAAGGCGTGCGGCTCAATATCTACGGAGTGACGTACAGCAAGGAACGCCGCTACTTTACGCTAAAATTGGTGGGCTGACGTCGCTTACCATACGCTCTTCATCAGAAATTTGTTAAACGCTAAATATATGTAAAAATGGATGAAAAAGAATCAGTCTCCTAATTATATCTTGCCTTTTAAACGGTGCACTTTGTCTGTTCTGTTGTGTAGCATGAATTAGGAGTACTTTGGTTTGGGCTGGCTGCTTCATATCATTTTGAAAAGGAAGCACAAAGACAAAGGGAAAAGAAAGACGCCGCTCTTTGTCTCTATGTTTTTCTTTTCCCTGTGTCTTTGCACGGCCCTTTCAGAATCGGTGTAATGAAAGAAAGCTGAAAAAATTAATAAAACACGCAAATAGAATTTCAGCTCATTATTATTTTTCTTTTTGTTTTGAATAGCCTCGAGGTGCTATTCACTAATCGGCCCTCATTTCGCGTCCGCCTTAGTGGACCAGTCGCTACAGGCTTCTGCGCTGCTGACTGGAATGCCGCGGAATTGATTGTGGTCGCAGCGGTCACATCTAGATGGAGGCGAAGACGTAAATGCCCATGTACTGTGGGATGTGATAGCACATTAAAGAATGCCAGATGGTCAAAATTTGCAGAGAGCTCCACTACGGCATCCCTCATGTTCATATCCTGGTTTTTCTACGCAAAACCACACATATTACTACTACTACTACTACTACTACTACTACTACTACTACTACTGCTACTACTACCCATTTTGCTTACGTTCGTCTTCTCGTCGTTTCTGCATCGTGCTTTCGCCACCTTTGACAACGCTTAGCTTGTGTTTGGTGCGTCATCTCTGACCGCAGTTTCAATGGAGTGACGTGGTGTATCGCGGTCAGAATACATGATCTATGCCAGCCTCTACTAAAGTACACGCACTGACTGATCCATACCAAAGAAATTGGTAATACACAACAGAGAACGCCGAAACGACACAACATCGATGGTGTACATGCACGAGTAGGCTGGGGCACGTCATGCACGCGTGACCTTGCTTACGCATGTTTTTCTTGGTGCGTATGCGTCATGCGATTCTCCAGCCCCGATAACAAAGAGAGCCGGGAAGGAGTGTGGCTCGCGATGGCTACATGGGACGGGAGGCAAGGGATTCAAGCATGCTTATTTGCATCATGCTTTGGTGGCTCGTAGCGAACCAATTTGAAAAATTACCGCTGTAGAACGCTTTTCAATGGGCACGCAAGAACTTCTAGTGCCTGACTACAACTTATTATGTCATCTAAAGACAGCCGCTTAAAAAGCAAATTACAAAAAAACAAAAGTCGCATGCACATCACATTTTTTTACCTGAAGGCGCTGACGCAGATTGGTTACAATGTCAAAGAAAACACGATCACATTTTTTACCCGAAGGCGCTGACGCAGATGTGTTACAATGTCAAAGAAAACACGCTCTCATAGACACAAGACACTTTGTTCTCTTTAAGGCCATTTTATTCTTTCATAGAGCTAACAAAAAAGAATAGAAAAATTATAACTGATATGACATTCTGAATTCTTATTTACCGTTGCGCTAACAGGACTGTTTAGATACATTTATTTTCGAAGGTGAATTTTAGCATGAGCTTCAACCGCCGTTTAATTTGACGCAATGATAGTAATTTCCATCCTACTTTGTTTTTCATACTGTTACCACTATCATTTTTAAGTAATGGCTTAGGACAACTTTGAAGCACTGTTCTGGATTTTTCCATGTTTGTCGCTTGAAGGCATATGTCAAGGTATCTCATATAAAGCAAGCGTATTCATGAATATGGCGAATGCATGCTAAATACACCACTGATGGTAAACATGCCAGCATCTGTATCAAGCATTGCTGTATGAAGTATAACAATTTGGTGACCTTTACCACCACTGAATCATTAGGAGCATTTCATCAGTGGCCCTCCATGGTTTTTAATTCGTTCTCCAGCTACCTGCGGCTGCCCAGAAAAATCTGCTGTTCCTTTCCCACCGCAGCACCCAAGTCTTCAGGGTGGTTCTTCAGTTCCTTGAGGGCACTGGGAAGTTGTCTGTAGAAGGTGGTCACCGCATCCTCGGCCATAGACGTCACTTTTATTTTGCTATCCCATCTTTAATTCTGTCTCCTCCTTCCCCTGCTGACACTGAGACGTGCTTCCCCTTAGGGGCGCAGAAATAGTGTCGTTTGCGTTCCTCACGGTCCTTTTCGATTCGCTCGCAGCATGTCAGCTTTGTCTTCATTGAACATTATGGGGTTCAGAAATATTAGTGTTGCCTTTTTTACATGAATAACGGTTTCACACCACGCTCTAAAACAAAATTTGGACTTGAATAGCACTGACGTGGGCAATCTTGTGGAAAATAAGCATTTATAGCCACTCATAGGCATTCAGGCACGAACACCTAAAATAGGCATTTATAGGCACAATAAAAACACCACAAATGTTCTTCTTAACCTCTAATTTATGCTCATATATGAAAATGGCACAATAAGAACACAAGGATTAAAATAGGCATTAGCATATATTCCGGTTTTTTGTAAAGAATCTGATTTTTGGTCTTGTACTGCAGGTGCATGAAATTTGTGATTTGTTCCAATGCTAACTTTTCAGATGCGAAGCACTTGTTTCACTAGCCTGTGTAACGCTGTCCATCCGTATCTCCATGCCAACGTGTTACACCACGTTCCCCCCCCGCCACAGTTGTTGGAATGATGCTAAGTAGGTTAAGTCGCTGCAGCAAGTTGACGTCACTCTCTCTCTCTCTCTCACTCCCAAAAAGTACCAGCTCAACCCTAGTAATGTAGGCAGTTGAAACTTTAACAGTTGATTTTCATATTTCGTTCTACATTTTGATATATACCACACTTGAAGTTGACGTACATCATAAACAGGAAAATGTTTCTCTAACCTAGCTAATCAGGCAAACATATCATTATTTTTCAATAAACACAACTTATGTAAACGACTTGGTTTGTAATCATATATTGACGCTACCTGAATGATGCAGTGTTTTTTAATCATTCGATTGTGTGGCAGCGATGTGGTAATTCTAGGGAAGACGCAAAGCTTTTTTTCCAAGATGGTAAGTTTTCTAACGTTTGCAGTTGTCGCTGTGGCCCATACAAGAAAAGAATAATGCAGTAAAGAAGAAAACAGTGTGTTATGAGCACGCGGCGGCATGGTGTGACGCCGCTTGTACGCCTGCGCGCAGCGTCGACATTTGAGCCTCAACTTAGCACCGGGTGATAAGAACACTCTCGCCCACCAAAAGATAAAAAAACTGTGCGTGACAGCCAACGCACGAGCACCCAACAGCCTATCGTTAAAGCTTTCCTCCTTGAAGACGAATCGCAATATCACGCCATCCTCGCAGAATTTCCTGACCTGACACGACCTAGCGGGCGTCCCCGGGAGGGATGCCACTCACCCGTGCATTACATACGCACCATTCCAGGCCCCCCAGTCTCTTGCCGCGCCCATCGCCTTGCCCCAGACCGCCTTCGAATTGCCCAAGAAGAGTTTGAAGCGATGCGTTGCGAACGTACTGCCCACCAATCGGTGGGACCTTAATCCCCACCACTCCATTTATTGCGTGAGAGGATCGATGGCTGGCGGCCCCGTGGAGACAATCGCGTCCTCAAAACCTGTACCATCGCAGGCAGGTACCCCATTCGTCTAATAGAGGATTTTTCTCACCGCTTACACGGCAGCATCATATTCTCAGTTGTCGACCTGGTCTACACACAAATTCCTGTGAACCTTGATGACGTCCAGAAGACCACAATCATCATGCCCAGCGATTTGATCGAATTTCCTTCCACGAGCTTGGGCCTCCGCGATGCAGTACAAACATTCTAACCTTTCATCGATGGGGTCGTTCGTAGCCTAGACTTCTGTTTATTCTACGAGACGACATACTGGTTTTCTTCCCCAATAAAAAGGATCACCACCGACATCCTAGACAAGTGTTTCAACGTCTCGAAGACCCCAGCTTACTCATTAACGTTCAAAAGAGCACGCTTGGCGCCCTGGCGTCACGTTTCTTGGCCATTGAATTTTTTCGGAAGTGACTACAGCGTTGCCTGACCACATCTTGGTCCTGAAGAACTACACACGATCCGTAACGGCGAAAGACCTTCGCCGTTTTCTGGGCATGCTCAACTTTTATAGGCGCTCCGTGCCTCAAGCGGCCACATACCAGGCCCCTCTCTATGACTTGTTGGCTGGCATGCGAGGCGACCATATTGTGATTTGGACACCACTTCTAGTTCAATCATTCCAAGACTTGTAAGGCTGCCCTGTGTTACGCCACTCAACTTTCACACCTGAAGCCGGTGGTGGTAGAGGAATGTACAGTGGTGCTAGAGGTGGTGGTGCATCGACGGTGATGCTAGAGACATCTGTGAAAAGGCCTAAAGGGGCCTTTTCACTGATGCCTCCAGCACTACTGTCGGAGCCTGCCTAATGCAGCGCGTGGGCTTAAACTGGTGCTCGTTAGCATTTTTTGAAGGAACTCTATAGCCCGAAAACAGCCTTGTGTACAGGCATTGCCGACAAATCCTGAGCCCCTGTCGAGACAACATGGCCAGCCTACTACAGAGAGCTCCCCGCCATCTGCGAAGCCATCTAACACTTTGCAATATTCTCGAGGCACAGCACTGCACCATCTACACCGACCACAAACCTATCACTTTTGCCTTCTCGCAACAACGCGAAAAACTGCCACCGGTCCAACAGAACCAACTGTCATTTATTGCTCAGTTTACCACCTATATCCAACACATCAGCGCAAGTATACTGTTATCACTGACGCACTCTCGCGCTTCTCCGCCATCGAGCTGCTATTCGTTTGGACCGACACCCTCACCAACGCTCCGAAAATGGACAGCGGATTCTAGAAGCTCCTCCCAATTGGCTCCTGTCTTTAACTTTAACAAGTCGCCGTCGCTAGGTTACTCTCTACTTTCATATATCCACTGGCCGAGTGAGACCATGTGTCTCTGCGCCGCCTCACCGCAATGTTTTCAACCAGCTACACAACCTCAGTCACCCCATGATCCGCGCTTCTGCCCGCCTTGTGACTGACAGATATGTTTGACCCTCAATAGAACTAGACTGCGCACATAGGCACGCACGTGCATTTCATGTCGGTGCGCTAAAATCACTCGGCATGTCACCCCCCTCCCGCTCGGGATATTCCTCCTGCTATAGAAACGGTTTCAACACGTCCACATCGACATCATTCGCCTCCTTCCACCGGTTGGGCCTTATCACTACTGCCTCACCACCATCAATCGGTACAATGTCCCGAAGTGTTGCCACTTGAAAGCATTACCGCAGAAGACGTCGCCTCGGCCATCTTCACCGAAGTGTGAGATTGG
The DNA here is from genome assembly GCA_013436015.1 of Rhipicephalus annulatus. Classification (NCBI taxonomy): domain Eukaryota; kingdom Metazoa; phylum Arthropoda; class Arachnida; order Ixodida; family Ixodidae; genus Rhipicephalus; species Rhipicephalus annulatus. Next base: position 62,157 of record WOVY01003722.1, on the reverse strand, counting down.
GCTAGTTGGTTATGCATTATTTAACTTCTCAGTGCCAAAAACTTCCGACAACTAACACAAGGGACGAGGACGTGGTTTCTTGCAGTCCCTTTTGACTTTTGGTTTTGTGTTTTTGTTTTTTGTGTTTTTTGTTTCTGCTTAAACAAGTAATCTTATCGTTTTTGTAACATATATACGAGCGTCATAGTATCATTAATAAATTTAGTTCAAAGTCTTCGCTCGTCTTCGTCTCTTGTGTTTGTTGTGGGAAGTTTTCTGCGCTTAGAAGTTTAATAATGCATCTTCACTGGCTGGTTTTACCGGCTCGGCACACCTCGTCGCGTCACGACCGATCAAGGACGCAGTTCGAGCTTCAGCTCTTCAAGCTCCTCGAGCTTTTTGCCGGGTTTGAACACTCACGGACTACCAGCTACCACCCCTGCGCCAACAAGATGATCGAGCCAGTGCTCGAGCGCTTTCACTACCAGCTCAAGGCAGCCATCACGTGCCACCACAACGCAACTTTGCTAGAGGCTCTGCCGGCCGTCACTCTTGGCCTGCGTGCCACCTTCACACCAGACATGCAAGAAACGCCTGCTGAACTTGTATATTGAGAGCCGCTTCGCCTACCTGGGTAACTTCTCTCCGCTTCGACTCCGGCCAACCCTAGCTCAGACCCTACAAACGCTCTCGCCCGGCTGCGTCACACAATGACCTCTCTCCGCCCGTCAGCAGCAGCGAGTCACACCTGGCAAACCCTGTTCGTGTCCGAGTACTTGGCAACGTGCTCGCACGCCTTTCTCCGCGACGACACCGAACGTGCGCCGTTTCAACCACCTTACTCCGGACCATACAAAGTCAAATGCCGCGAAGACAAAACATTCACCCTTCAAATCAGTGGGAGGCACGTTCACGTCTCCATCAACTGTCTGAAGCCATCATGCATTATTCCCGAGAAAACTGCTGACTCCTGGGCGCCTCCAGTAAATCACCCAGAACAGCATGCAACGCCTCCACCCGCGCCCTACATCACACGCTTCGGGTGCCAGGTGCACGTCCCCAATGCTCTTTAAATCTCAGGGCACCTGTCTGCAGGGGGGTGGTGTGGGCGGCACGGTGCGACGCCGCTTCTACGCCTGCTCGCAGCGTCGACACACCTCAACGGAGCGCCGGATAAGGAAACTCTCGCCCACCAGAAGATACAAAAGCTATGTGTGCTGCCACTATCGGGCAGTTGTCGCTGTTACGTCTTTTAGTGTGGGCGCATTAAAGTTATGTGTACCCACACGCAAGTTTACAGAAACAGGGAAGTAGTAGCAATGGTGGTGTATAACACCAATTCTCCGAGATAGTTAAGTAATAATATTTTTGTAGCATAATTTTATGATTAATAAAATTGAAGTCCTTTGAAAAATAAAGAATAATACCGAGTACCATATTTCAGGATTCAAAAGTTTCTAGAATGTATTCTTTTTTCCAGTAGCGCGAGCTCAGCAGATTTATTTTGCCGGAAGCCATACTGTGCTGAATTAATGAAGTTGAACTTGTCAGTAAAAGAGGTCAAATATTTCAAAATTTTCTCCAGACACTTCGAGAACACAGGCAGAATCAATATGTAATGGACATGTAATTTATCGGACACGTTTTATAAATAAGGGTCACTTTTTCTATCGGCATGTTTTGCGGGCAATCTCCTCCGCGCAAACGTATGTTAAAAATGTATGTAAAACAGAGTGATAGTATGTCAATAACGTAATAAAGATGTTTAATTTAAATATTGTCCGTGTCAGTGGCTTTGCTAATCCAGAGTGTAAAAATGTCGCTACTTATTCAGCCTCTGAAATTGGCTCTAGAAGTATTGTTTGGTTGTTTCAATTATTCGGGTATTTTAAAGCAGTACTACTGGTGGTGGTTCGAAGAACTGACAAGAAGAAATTCTTAAATGCATCAGCTAAATCAGGCCCTTCAATTTTTTCACCATCTTTTACAGTTTTTGTTAATGCCTCCTGTGGGTTCTAACCATACTGTTAAGTGCCTTCGAAACGTTTTCCGTACGACCTTGATTTGAATGGAATAGGTCGAAATATTATAGTTTCTTTTCTTCAAGAAGAGATTTGGTGACGAAAGTTGTGGTGCTTTTTAAGTGCTTTGAGGGCTTCAGGTGACTGACGATAAACGGCTTGAACAATGTGTCCCGCTTTCTTATAGGCTTAAAACATTATTTGCCCAAAGTTTCCAAGTTTTTAGATGTTTATTTGACATCAGAGAAAGACAATCAAGATATTCCTATTGCAATAAACAGCATTCCCAGCGAAATGCCAGTACGTGTTTCGACACTGGTACACGCTGGTATTCGCTAGTTGCACTGGCTGCACTGGGAAATAGCTGTGTCGCACAGGTAGTGCCGCTGGCTTTACCGCTGTGATGCTGGTGCACGCTGGGAAGCACTAGAAGCGCTGAAAATTTCACTGGCAAGCGCTAGTGAATACTGGAGCACGCACTGTTTCTACCAGCGAAGCGTGCACATTTATATGCGTGTGTCGTGATATGCTTCGGTGTCGTTGAATATAAAACGCTTGATTAAATGGCACGGATAGATGCTACACTAACAGATCCCGAGCATACGCAATCTTTCCGGTGCACGTGCGTATCGCAGCAATTAATGTACCTTTTTCACATGGCCCCGCATATACCGGTCATATTTGCATCAGTCGTGCATTGCTATAGTGATTCCATGTTGCAGCGTTTATGAGCCAGGAGCTGGACGCCACTCCTAACAGAAACAGGAAATTTTTTTATGCCGCCAAGTTGACTAAACGTAAAGAAGCTCTCGCGATTGCTTCGGAAGGTTTCGCAGCAAAAGCGAGAAAAACACCTGTCTTTCAATTTCGTCACACCGTATAAGTGAATGTCTCGTCATGCTTATCCTTCTACTTACTTCAGGTAACAGTTAGAAATGTCTTGAAGCTCAAATGCAAGAACTTCAGTAGTCCCAACTCACTGCGTCGAGAGTGATTTTACCTAGTGTCCGGCCCAGCAAGCTATAGGCCAATCGTGTCGGCCGCGTAGGTGTATATGTTACTGGTGCTTCTTTCTTCGTGTGCACACAATTTTAAAATGTGAGAAAAAATCTATAGTTTAGACATCCATGAACATATATCAACTATTTTGCCTTGTGTCGATGTCCACACAAGCAATGTTGACGATTGATGCATCGCGCTTTCAGCTATGCAGACTGTCACCGAAAGCTGCCGGCCGCCCTTGGCTGTGTTGCGACTGGGGTTCGCGGCACAGGAGATCCGGGATCAAGATGTCGAGGCAGGAGGAAGTTGAACTTCGTATAGGGGGTTTATTCCTATTTTATACATGGCACTGGCTCCATGTCCCAAAGCTCTACATTGAGAGCTCTACATTGAAAAAGGCTGTCTATTGAAGAAGCTCCGTGAACCACTCTGAGCAGCCCGCGAGGGCTGAATAAATACAGTCCCATCCCCCCAGAATGCTATATCGGGGAACAGGTCCATACGGCAATGTCTAATAACATGTCGCGCAGCACACACCAGTGTCATTATGCCGGTACCGCCCCCAACAAACACACACACACAAATACAAAAATAGAACACGTGTATGGTCCTGGCGATGCTGCGTCCTCCGGCGAATCTTGCTTCAGCGGCGTGAAACGAGTCTGTCATCTCGCTGCTCAGGCCGACTATCCATGCTTTGTCGAACGGCTGTCGCGGTCAAGGCGCTTCCGATGGTCCAAGCCTGGGCATCTGGTGCTGATTTGAGGGTCGGCGGCTCATAAGTCAGAGACGCACAACGTGATGGTCTGTTGTCCATAATCAGCGGAAGCTCGGCATTGTGCCTTTTACCGGGGTACGAAGACGCCATGTGTCGCATCTCTGCGCGGACCGGAATGACAGCGGTGCTCAGTAGAGCATTTTCAGCCACGCAGCGTCCAGCACACGGAAACAGCAGGGCGTGCTCCTTATCTCCACAATAAGAGGCGGCTGCCTTTCTCACGTTTTGGCGGCCGCTGCAAAAAGGTCGCCCGCCAAACGCAATGCCTGGTACTTCTCTGACTGATAAGGGGGAACACGCAATTTCCAGTTACAATTTGGTACGCCTTCGTGAACGACTTCCAAGCAGACGTTTGCAGCGGATTGCATTAGTATTTTTTGGGCTTTTTTCAGTTATTGGTATAGATATAACTGAAAATCTGTACTTTGGCACGCCCGCTGCATGCAGCCAGCGGGCGTGCTAGAAAAACAGCTGTCGCTTGATATCTCCACTCCGGAAAAGCATGTCTGGCAATTATTGGTCTTCTGCTTACTTCAGGTACAGTTAAGGTAACAGTTAGAAATGTTGCGAAACTCAAATGCAAAAACTGCAAGCGTCACAACTCAGCTGCGTGGAGAGCGGCCTAAGTACTTGTGAACGACTAACATGTACTTAGAACGTGGGTGCATAAGAATTCTTCACTGTCAGGAGTCACTTCTTTAAAAATGGCATAGCCTGGTCATGTGAACTAAGAATACCGAATGACTTTCAGTTGTTGAGGCCTGTACAATAACAGTGCCCTTTAAAGATCACCAGCTCTGGCCCCGGAGAGTGTTGAATATGTGAAGAAGGGCGTTGATGGACGAGCGTGCGGAGCGTGCGGTAGGGGTCTGGACTGATGTGTATCGGCCGAGAATGGACACGTTTATGCAAAAGTGCTCTGGGCAATAATGTCACCCTGTTCTTTGTTCTTCTAACAAGGAGGCTTCCTTTTTTTCTACAGGCTGTTTCCAGTAGTCTTTACTACAACTTTTGCAGTATTCCCAGCTTATGTTTAGGTACGACCTTATGCACCCATTTTTATTGCAAACGTTGTATGATGCCAATGTAATGGGTTCAGGGACCAAGTCGAGCTGTGCAGAACAGCTTTTAGCCCTGAAGATTGTCCAGAATGTACCAGCAAACTAAACTTTGACTTTGGAGTGGCCGCCACTAGTTGTTCATACTGCATAACAGGAAAGCTAGTGTTACAATTCTGAAAAAAGGTCCATTTTGGTGAAAAACGCAGTTTAACATGATGACATGATAGAAGAGACCAGGGGGGTGGCCAGATTTTTTTTGGGGGAAGGGATCTCACCGATCCGACTGAGGGGGGGGGGGGTGTACACAGGCATCAGCTTTCCTCTGTAATGTGACTATTGGCGGTAGTTAGACAGCTTGTGCACATGTACATCGAAGTCATAAGACCCGTCTCTCTCTTTCCATGCGCATGCTTGTGACGACAGTAAGCAAAAGTAAAGTAACTGCAGTTAAATACAATAAACGACAGGTACAGTGACCGTTTGAAGCGACGGCCTCTCGTCGCACCATTGAATGGACTAATCTTCTTAAATACGTCTTGCGATGACCTGCCCAATCGGAGAAGACATCGTCAATCTCTGTTAAGTGTAGATGGCGTAAATGATGTAGTCCTCGTTGGGATGAATTGCATTTCACATGTCAAGGACGGCTGAACGAGGAGTGAGAGGCCTATGCAGCGTGTTTTAGACGCGAAGCAGCTTTTCGACTAGTTTGTGTAACACTGTCTCTCCGTCCGCACCCCCTCTTCTGGCTGCAGGTGTTGGGGCGGCGCCAAGTAGGTCATATTTTTCCTCGCAGTGTGCACGTTGACGTCACTCTCTCCCTAGTCAGTCGCCGCGTGCGATCTTTCTCTCTTCACTATCTCCACCACTCGCAACACTCGAACCCATTCCTCACGTGGGCATCATAAAATGGGGAACCAATTTAGACAAGGAAAACTGTAGCCTTGACAACAGTACGCAATATAAGTATCGGTGGCACATGAAACTACCGAGGACAACCAAGAGACAGCGCTGAGCCAACAAAAAGCGGGAAACAAAATTTCTTCTTTTTTTGCTTTCCTAGGTAGAAAAAGAGCAAATGGCTGCCCTTTTTAGTTCGTAGCGCGTGCGTATGCGCCTACGTGGTTGCCTTGGCTTATTCTTTATTCTGTGGCTAATATTTTGAAACAGACGTGCTCGAAAACGGCTGGAGCTCGTGCAGGGCTAAGGGTATCTCGTTATCTTTCGCCCGCTTATTTTAACTATTTTGTAATCACGCCTATTCAAATCAATCACCGGTTATTGAAACTTTTAGTCGTCAATTTTCGCATGTTAAATTTGTTTCTCGTGAATCCAGCCACTCGTCTTTCAGAATCAATTTGAATTTGAGCGTTTCGGGATTATAGTAATTTTTGACAGACCTTTGCACGTACCAATGTGCGTGCGTTGTTGGAAAAGTGCGAACTTCAGAGAAGTGCGTGCCCCTCATGATTATGCTACAGTAACATCAAAGTTCTGTAATGAAACTAACTTCTCTAAGCTGAATATCTAATTAAGCTACAGCTCCAAAGTTTGACCATGTTGAGCAGTAGTAATAGCCAGCAGTAATCCGCAGTTGAGCAGTAGTAATCCGCATTCTTTTCAGTTTCCGTTTAATATGAATTATTTCTTGCGTTATCCAAAAAGTCCTTCGTTTTGTCCTCTTACGTTTTGTAGGAATGTAGGTTTGATCACAGTGAAAAATTGCTGCCTTGAATTTCAACCACAAGTCGTCATCATCGTCGGAAGGTTCAGCCTCAAGATCGTCTAACGGCATTTCTAGGTAATCAATAATACTTTCATCGGCAGCTCTGGAATAATCTTTAACAAATATACGTGAATTTTCATTGTCACATTTTGCGGGGCTGAGATTGGGGAATTCAATCGAAACCAATTTATCGTCGTAGGTTCTATCTTGCATCATAACTTGAGCTATAATTTAGCTGGAAATTAAAGCAAGATCTAAGATGTTGGAAGCAGGCTCTTGAATGCGTGTAGCTTGCGTTACGCTTTGAGATAATGAGAAACTTAGCATAGTATCCAGAAGTTGCTCGCAGCTATTTGCCTCTCTATGGCAGGCGATTAGGTTTTCCCAGTTTATTCCTGCCAAGTTGAAGTCGCCAAGTACTAGCTTCATCCGATCGCGCATTTTCGCGAGGAGATAGTTGTGCAGTTTCGTATGATAAGATTCAGGTGCCCCGGGTGGTCTGTATATTCCGCCTAGTAGTAGAGGTGTGGTTTGAAATGTTACAGTGCACCACAGACTCTCGTGGTTCGGTATACCATGTTTTTCTTGGAACGCTAAACCATCTTTTATAGCGATAGCCACTCCACCTCCATGGCTGTCACGGTCCTTGCGAACTAAACTATAGCCTTCTGAAGTTATTTCTGAATAATGAATTCTGGGAAGACGCCACGTCTCGGTAACCACCAAAACATCAGGTGCAAAAGCCAGCAGGATCTCCTCTAGTTTGTCCGTTTTGTTTACTATACTACTGGCATTGAAACACAACAAAGAACACGACGGCGTTTTGCTTGGCTTCATTTACTTGAACTTCTTCCTTCGCGGCGAGCAGTTTGGGAACGCGCCGGCTGCAGAGGTATCCTCTTTCCCACGTGCCTATCCCAAACGTAGAGCGTGTCATTTATTTTCAGCTTATCGAAAAGAAGCCCGACCTTACCGCCGCTGTCTCGTTTAGATTTTGAGGGCTTCCATAATTTCCTGTGTGATTCACGGGCTGCAAGTGAAAAATCCTCCGAAACCGATATGTTCGTACCTTTCAACTTTGAACAGTTGCACTCGTACAAGCCATCCGGTGTTACAAACGCAGTCTTGGCGTGGTCAGATTCATTCATGGGTACTTGGCAGTATCCTGATCGAAGATCCAGTGAGGAAAAGAACTTTGATTCTTGCGAAAGTCGAGAGCGTTGTCAATTCTGGGTAGCTTTCTGTCAATCTTTGCGCGTGACCATGTTAAGGCGCCTGTAATCAATACAGAATCGGATGCTCCCGTCCTTGTCTTTGACCAGTACCACTGGGTAGGTCCACGGACTGTTGATGGGCTGTATGACGCCACGATTGAGCATATCAGACACTCTATTGCCAATAACTTGGCGTTCAGAGTGAGAGACCCGGTATGGACGCTGACGCAATGGTGCGTGGGCGCGGGTGTCTATACAATGAACAATTGCAGACGTTCAGCCGAAATTGGTTTGCTTGAAGTCGAAAGACTTCCAGGAAGCGTTCAAGAAGTGTCAAGAGCTCGGTTTGTTGGACGACAGGAAGGTTCGAATCAATCGATGGAATGAAGGCGTCCAGGGAAGACGTGGTGAATGTGAAAGTGGGAGTAACACTGACGATCTGAAGGCTTGTTGCGCGATCAAGCAGCTGACAGGCGCAAACACAATGTCCTCAAAACGGCCGATGCATTCGCCACTGAATAATCTGGCTGGCGCTGAAAGTATATTCTTGGCGTAAATTGTTGCGGAAGTGTTTTCAAGCATCAGAAGGACAAAACGTCGAAGAACGTTTTTTCAAGAAGTGAAGTCTTCAGATGGCGTGAACATGACGTTCGAAAAAGCAGCATGGTCGCAGGAGATCGGCACAATAACCGAAGACATAGGTGGGGTATCCGTGTCTGCGGCGACTACAACACGAGAAATGAAAGGCATGTTATAATCATCGTCTGCGAGTGCTGATAATTCCAGTTCGGCCCGGGCACAATCAACAACGGCATGATGTGTGGAGAGGAAGTCCCAGTGTAATATCACGTCATGCGAGCGGTATGATAAAACGATGAATTCGACCACGTACAGAACGTCCTGGATGAGTAGCCAAGCCGTGCACGTCATAAAAGGGTTTACTTGTTGCGCGGTTGCCGTACGCAGGGAGAAGCCAGAAAGCGGGATCGTAACTTTATTTAAGTTGCGACACATAGCTTCACTGAATACAGATACGGCAGCCCCAGTATCGATTAATGCTTGAATGGCAACACCTTCAATAAAAACAGTTATTTTGTTATTGGGTAGAGGTCGAGGCCTTGTAGAGTTTGACGGCGGCGCAGTTCTTGCCTCGGGAACTTCGATGGTCAGTTTTTCCGTTTGGGCAGGTTGTGCACGCTGAAGCATCGGTGAAGGCGAACGTCGGCGTGGGGAGGGCGATCGGTGCTGGTTAAAGGCGCGGCGACTCGATGGAGGGGTATCCGAAGTAGGATCGAAAGGCAGCGTCTGTTGTGACTCTATGTGGGCGTAGCCGTAGGTTTCATTGATGGTACCTGGATGAGGAACGCGCCGGTGACAGAACAGTTCAACATGACCAGGCAGACGACAGTAGTAGCATGGGTCTGTTATCCGGTGTGCGCCAAGGATTGTTAGGAAGCGCTGAAGGACGGCGGGAAATGGGAACTTGAGAACCTGCCGGTACGCGTGTTGCGTAGAAGGTGTTCGTTTGGTGGGCAGAGTCGACGATGTTTGACGGTGCATGTGCCAGCCTTCGCGCGACGTCGGCGTAAGTCAGGGGAGGGGACACAGAAGGTGGCTGGTACGTGGGCGAGAGTGCCTCGCAGACTTGCTCTTCGATGGTTTGGCGAAACGACGGGGTCAGCCCGTGAGTATTGCTGGGAAGGAAGGGCGCAAGAGACGACTGGCGAGCCACTTCCTCTTGGCTGAACTGTTGGATTTGCGGCGTCAATACCTTCTCTTCCGGTGAAATTGCACCAACTGGTCAATGGTGACGTGGTCGTCATGTCGAAAGTAGGGCGTCGTGTTGAAATGTGCTGTGTTCACAACTTGTCGTAGTTTTGGCAGTGCCGACTAATTTCCGCAACTGTTAGCGGGTCTTTCACCACCAGCATGTGGAAGGCATCTTCGATGCCCTTCATAATATGTTTGACCTTGGCTGTTTCGGACATGTTGGGATTGTAGCGACGGCAGAGGCCCACAATGTCCTCGATGTAGGACGTGAAACCCTCTCCAGACAGTTGGGCGCGATCTCGCAAGCACTGTTCTGCGCGGATCTTGCGCACTGTTGGTCGGCCAAACACGTCCGCGAAGGTGATCTTGAAAGTGGCCCAGTTGGTAAGCTCAGCTTCACGGTTGTTGAACCAGAGCTCCAGTACTCCTCTCAGATAAAAGTGAACGAGGCCAAGTTTGTTGTTTCCGTCCCACCTATTATTGAGGCTGACTTTTTCGTAAGAAAAGAGCCAGTCCTCGACGTTCTCCTCATCGGTGCCACTGAAGATGACTGGGTCTCGCTCTCTCGGGACACCGGGACAGCGGGCAGGTGGGGATGTAGGAATGATCTGCTGTGCAACGTCAGTGGACATCGTTGACGGCGAAGGTAGAGCTCGGTTGCGGAGTTCCAAGATGGGAAATGAATCCAGCACTCTCCACCACTTGTTAGTACGCCTTTGGCAGTGAGCCGAAGACACTTTTATTGGAGGAAACGCAGGGGAAAAGCCGGCCAGCTCCCAAGCGGAGCGAGCGCGAGCAGCAACAACACTCTTTCTTCTCTTCTTTCACTGGTGCTCCTACCTGTGCCATATATCAATGCTACAATACCATTATCGAAACGGCCAGGACAGCTAAATGTCGTAGGTGGCTAGATAGATAGATAGATTGATAGATAGATATATAGATAGATAGATAGATAGATAGATAGATATATACGCTTGAAGTAACAAAATTTCGCTAATAAATGCTTCGCACTTAAAATGTTACAACCTAAAACCACCTTCAATGCAGCGTGTTTTAAAACGCGTCGGTCCATTCGTGATACCTTGGCACGAACTAGGACAGCGCGTTCGAAACGCATTTGTGCGGCAGTGATGTAATCGGTTGCAAGTAAGTTCAAATCAAGCAGGGTTTTTGAGTACGAGGTGTACTCATTCCGAATAGTGTACCAAAAGCTTGCGGGCGCTGCGGCTAATGCCTCGTATGGTCAAGGGCTCCCATTAAATGCCGCCCGCAACGCTATGCTCGCAAGCTTTGCGTGCGATATTGGAAACCTCCCTGTTGAGGAGTGGTCACTGGGCCTCGCATGCTTCACGACGCGTTTCGCGAGACCAAACATAAATCCTGGTGCGCTAAACCAAAATCTGCACCAGGCAACTGGCTATCTTCTTCGCTATAACCTTGCACCCCCAGTTCAAGCTGCCCAGATTTTTTACGTTTCAAGTATATTTTTACTGCGCTAATTTGAACTCCCACTTTACCTCGCATTGTACTCCTCCTACTGCGTACTTACAAAGGTTCTCTAAAGTTCTTCCTTACAACACACAATAAAGCAATGTGTTGTCGTTGGACATAACTTCGACTGAAGTCAACCGAAGTGCGCTAGGCGATAGCCTACGCGACCAAAGGAATATTCCGGCTCTTGTAGGCAGCTGAGGCGCGTACCCTGTAATGTTCTCTGCGAAGGTGGGATCACCGGGCGTTCAGCTCATGACATCAGTCCCAACGTTACTAGAACCTGGTTCAAGTAACGTTGGTCAGTCCGGAGTCAGCGGGCCTATAGTGTAGGCTGGTGTACCATCAGCAGAAAAAGTTTACGGTACGTGGAATCCACAACAATTGTAAATTTCTGATGTATCAGTGCTTAATGCTCGTAATCAAGCTGCTGACTGTATAGGTCGGAATGCGAAAAGCAGTATGCAACATTTTTTTTCCTTTCTCTATGCCCATAACGCGCAAAACGCGCCGCTGCTTGCCGCGCGACCGCACCGACGGGCGGCACGTCGTCGCGGCATGCTTCGCGCTAGTGTGTGCGTACCCTTCCCGAGTATCACCACGTCGCGAGGGTTAGCGAAGCCGATTGTTTTCACGAATGGAAACGTCCACACCGACGAGGCATGAGTCATAGAAGCCGAACGCAAGCGGCGGCAGTGGAATACCAGCGAACACCGATCGCGTTCGAGGATACAGACGGCGTGTGCGTAACACCGACAAGACGCTAGCCAAGGAAACCGAGCGTAAGCGTCTTCAACGTGTCCCGCCTTCCGTGTCTTTGTGTTTTAAACAAACGCTTACTCTAGAAAACCGTACACTGATCCCCATATTCAGAAAAGCTGCTTGACTACGCTCCACCGCGGTGGTCTAGTGGCTAAGGTACTCGGCTGCTGACCCACTGGTCGTGGGATGAAATCCCGGCAGCGGCATCTGAATTTCCAATGCAGGCGAAAATGTTGTAGGCCCGTGTGCTTAGACTTGGGCGCACGTTAGAGAACCCCATGTAGTCGAAATATCTGGAGCCTTCCACTACGGCGTCTCTCATATTCATATAGTGGTTTTGGAACTTTGAACACCACATATCAATCATCAATCGCTGCTTGACTTGATCTTTACTTGCCACTGACTCTAATGCAGCACAAACGCGTTTAGAACGCTCTGTCTTTAGGCAGTGCCAAGGCAGCACAAACGCACAGACGAGTTTCAAGCGCGCTGCATGGAAGGCGGTTTCAAGAAGCGTTTCTGAATACGGGGGTGAGTTTCGCTTTAAAGCGATATTCCAGCGCCCCACATTTAGGTGCGGAGCTCTTTATGTCATCGTTCGTGCGTCCGCGATGTATGTAGTAGTAGTAAAACGTCGTAATAGTAGTCATCGACGTCATAGTAGCAGGTATCCACTTCTTGTTTAAGCCTTGGAATGTCCGTCGAATGGCCGTGCTTCTATATTATGCATATGTGTTGAAAAGATGCGAGATCTGGGTACTCACAGTGTTGACTAGATTGAAGCACAGACGGATGGACAGACAGACAAAAGGGTGGACGAATGAACGGACGCACAGACAGAACGAACGGTCGACATGCATGGACGGATGGACCTATGAGCGGACGCATGGATATACGCACGGATGGTCAGCTTGACGAATAGACTGATGGACGGACGTACAGATGAACGCAGGGAGGGATGTATGCACCGTTGGACGGATGGACGCAGGAACACATGAATGGTTGCATTAATAATCGCACGCACGGACGGAGGAACGGAAGCAAGAACGAATGGGCGAAATACAGTGCGGATGGACGGATTGACGCTTCGCCGCACTCAGCGCCAGTAAGTCCATGCATATGCTGTGTTCTTTGTATACTCCATCCATGCATGCACTTCTCAACAGCGGACTGTGTGTCCCAGCGACGTCGATGCACGTTTCGTGGCGCACATAAGGACACCTATCGCGATCTAGCAGGATGTGGACCACGTTTGGACGGTATGTCGATGAGCATCTTTTGCTGGCCGTATCCTTGCATTGCGAGTCATAACAGCCTGTCGGCCACCCAAATAGGTCTCGTAAAGGCTGCATACTCACTCCATCCCCGAAATTTCTGGAGCCCTCCCCTGTGGCGTCTCTCATAAAAATGGCAGCATATCTACGGAGTGAATCATGGAGAGTGAGGCGAAGCATTCATCCGTCCATTCATTCTGGCTTCCGTCCATCCATGCGTGCGTCTGTGGCCACCCGTGCGTCCATCCGCCCGTCCGTGCTTGCGTGTCTTCGTGCGTCTACACGTCCATCTGGGCGTCCGTCCCTGCGTTCGTCCATGCATCCGCTCCTGCGTCCGTTCATGCGTCCATCCGTCCGTGCAGTCATCCATGCGTCCATCCATGCATCTGTCTGTATGTCCAATCGTCCACCTATTCAACACTCCAAGTACCAGCATCTCGCATCTTTCATCACATATTCCTCATATAGAAGCACCGCCATCCAGCGGACATTCCAAGGACTGAACAAGAGGAGGCACACGCACACTTTCATATGGCTTGCACTTCGTGTCTACTTCCCACCTTTAACCACCTCGAGTTCATGGTGTATACTAGTTCACTGAAATCATAGCACTGCGGCCCCACTGCTAGCTAAATCTTTCTAAAACCAAGGAGGTTACGTCAAGCGAGTACAATGTAGCAACCCTTTCTTGTCAGATAGTGCTCAATGTACATGCCAATTACTGCTAAGGGGGAAGGAGAGACAGGAGAATTTGGCTTTTAGTTAACGCGCACGCTGCGAATTTTTTATTGTTCAAGAACGCACAGAAGAAACCTCCCACCAGCAACACCTTGGAGGTCAAAATGTAAGACTGGTTACACACTACTACTATGACTACGACGGACGAACAGGTGCCGCTATGAGGAGCTTCGCCCCTAATATGGTAGTTTTTCAACGTTAAACCACACATATGAATCATCAATCACTGCTCACGGAAGCGGCCGTTATACGTCTCCTTCAGCGTTACGCGTGCTGTGCACCAGAACTCAGAGACGCACACCACACAGCCGGTCTCACGGTATGCACCACTTTAGCATCGCAAGCACTCATAGCACACAACGGGCGCTTTGTCACAGCAGGCACCGTCCACAGTTGCAGATGCTCGGGTACCACTGCTGCGCAACCACTGGGGTTGCCCGGTCATCCTTGACATGAAGCGACGCACTCAACCCAATACCAATGCTGAAAACCCTCTGCTTTCTCGAAAATCATCAAGTGTCAACTTACTTCAACGTTTCTTCCTGACATCAATGCTTCTTCCTTAACTTTTTTTAATGCAAATCATTTCTTTGCAAACTTCGGCGACATTGAGCGTATCTATCTATCTATCTATCTATCTATCTATCTATCTATCTATCTATCTATCTATCTATCTATCTATCTATCTATCTATCTATCTATCTATCTATCTATCTATCTATCTATCTATCTATCTATCTATCTATCTATCTATCTGTCTGTCTGTCTGTCTGTCTGTCTGTCTGTCTGTCTGTCTGTCTGTCTGTCTGTCTGTCTGTATGTCTGTCTATCTATCTATCTATCTATCTATCTATCTATCTATCTATCTATCTATCTATCTATCTATCTATCTATCTATCTATCTATCTATCTATCTATCTATCTATCTATCTATCTATCTATCTATCTATCTATCTATCTATCTATCTTTCCATCTATCTATTCATCTAACTATCTATCTATCTGGGAAGTCAGCCATGCTTGAGCAGTTAGGTTCAATCAGATCAACACTTCCTGAACATGAAAAAACGTTCAATGACCTGAGCTCACGGTTGACCAAAATAGAATCTGACTTGCTATCACTGTCAAATGTTCAGTCTCAAATTGACGTCATTCAAAGTGTTGCCACTAACAGCTCTGCTCAGGTAACTAAGCTGTCTGATTGAATTAGCCACATGGAAAGCAGATCACGAAGGTGCAACCTGATCCTTTACGGGTTCAGCGATGTGCGAAACGAGGCTTGGCGTGTTAGTGAAGAATTGGTTATCGATCTCTGTCACAAAAGCCTGGGCATGACTGTTCAAAGTTGTGACATAGAACGTGCCCATAGACTCGGAGCTTATCGCGAGGGGAAATGGAGACCGACAATAGTAAAATTTGCCCACTTCAAGGACAAAGAAGCACTCCTTTCGTCTAGCAGTAAACTGAAAGGCACAGATTACGGCATCAGGGAAGACTTTGCCCCGGAAATTCGTGTATCCAAAAGACGCCTTATCAAATTGGCAAAAGCGCAGCACTCCCCGTATAAGCTCCGTTACGACAACCTCGACTGAAAATAGCGCTAAGAAACGAGGACACAAGAAGAGGAAACACAGCACAGGCGCTAACTTCCAACATAATATTTATAACCACCGCACGCTCGCCTATATCACCAAAAAATCACATGACATGAAAGATGCGCACAAAAAATTAATTTCTTAGAAAATACAATTCTTTATCACTAAGCGTAAGAGAGGGAGTGCTGACGCACTTAGACCCCAGTGAAGCGATAGCCTCAGCCTCAATATTCTCTCTAGTAAGCTTATCAAACATTCTCTTGATAACTGTGCATGCATTGAATATCGGCGCGCAGCCGCAGGATTTACAATGAATGGCCAACCAACTCCCCTGGCCGTTTTTCACATTATTACAATGTTCTCTTAATCGATCATTAAGGCAACGGCCCGTCTGTCCAATATACTCTTTACCACAAGAAAGCGGGATACGATAAACAACGCATATGAAGCAGGGAACATAAAGAAGTTCGATGATTCTTACTACACCCTTTGGGTTTTTCGTCACGGTTATGAAGGCCACAAAGGCTGACCAACTTCTTGGGAGCCGAAAAGACAACCCTAACTTCAGAGCGCTTAGCTAATTTCTTGAGGTTGTGCGATATCTTGTGAAAGTATGGTATGACGACTAGGTGCTTCGGTTTCTCGGCATCACGACTCGCTGTACATCCTGGGTTGCGAAGCGTACGAAGCAAGCCTTCTGCAACAGAAGTTTGGACGTGCATAGGATAACCTGCTTTCAACGAACGGTCTGACTGATTATGAAAACTATTGGTGATTTCGTGCTCACAAGATTTGCTTAAAGCATGACGAAAACAATGACTGATAATGCCTCTTTTCACTAGTTTAGAATGAGCTGATTGGTAAGGAAGGACCGGTTTGTTCGTACGTGGTTGGTACGCCCAACATATGCGGTTAGGATGAAAGGTGAAGAGGACATCGAAGAATTTTATGGCATTGCTCTCAGGCAGTTCGTGTGTGAGAGTGAAGGGTTTAAAACACTCAGAAAAATGTGGAATTATTTTTGCCAAACTTGCCTCATCCGCTACCGTGTCATTAGGTAATGAAACAAGAAAGTCCTCGACATACCGGAACACTTTTTTATCTTCAAATTATCAAGATGTAGGTAAATCGATCTGCCGACAGTTCACGTGCCTGAACAGATCACCGTGCCTCCCGACATCCTCCGGACTTTAAGCCTCGGGCCCAAGTTTGCGGTGGAACCTAAGACGTCTCCACCGGAACGTCTAGCCATGGTGCGACAAGTTTCGCGCCATGTGCCCGAACAAGAGCAACCACACTCCGTCTCAGAAGGCGTCGACACTGTTTCGCGCTACAGACCAGCTGGATCCAAAATTCCTCTCAGGAGAGTTGAGGCTTTTCTCAAGGAGCACTCTCTTACCGTCCTTCCCGCTGATTAAGGAAGGAGGTGTTACAGGAAGGAGACTGACTCAGAGGGGTAGTCACCGATCACCGATGTATTTACAGCCGGTTAGGCGAGCCGCGCCAGCCACACAGATTAGCTCGTGCCAGTCTATCTGCTTCGTCTTCTTCAGCTCCATGCACTGGCACGTAGCATGACCCCCGGCGGCGGAGGCACCGTCCCGGTGCTTTAAAGGCCGTTATCTGACGCATTATTGTAGGGCTTGATCCGCGAGACGTGTACGATATCACTGGGCCGCATAGTAGATGATGATGGACAGATGGGGCTGATCTCGTAGGTGACAGGTGTTACTTGACGCAATATACGGTAGGGTCCCGTGTAATGAGACAGAAGTTTTTCGGATAGGCCCAGCCGACGATGAGGGGACCAGAGTAAAACGAGGGTACCGGGAGCGAAATGTACGTCTCTATGTTCCGCATCATACCGACGGCATTGGTTGGTTTGCGACGCCATCAGCCGAGCGCGAGCGAGCTGACGGGCATGATCGGCTCGCGCAATCGCGTCGCGGGCATACTCGCTGGTGGACGAGGTGTGAGCTGAGATGACTGTATCCAGTGGTAAAGTCGGGTCTCTTCCGTACAATAAGTAGAACGGCGAAAAGCCCGCTGTGTCGTGGCGGGATGAATTATACGCGAAAGTTGCGTAGGGTAAGGCAAGGTCCCAGTCTCGGTGGTCGGGCGACACGTACATAGCGAGCATATTTGTTAAAGTGCGGTTAAATCGTTCCGTGAGGCCGTTTGTTTGAGGGTGGTAAGCGGTTGTCAGTGTGTGCTGCGTGGAACAAGAACGCAGAATGTCGGCGATGACTTGGGATAGAAATGTACGGCCACGGTCTGTGAGAAGCTGTCTCGGGGCACCGTGAATCAATATAACGTCCCGTAACAAGAAGTCAGCGACGTCGGTTGCACAGCTGGTCGGTAGAGCTCGCGTAATAGCGTAGCGTGTAGCGTAGTCTGTCATAACGGCTATCAATTTGTTTCCCAATGTTGATGTGGGAAAAGGACCAAGCAGGTCTAACCCAACACGGTAAAATGGTTCCGCGGGTATGTCAATTGGTTGAAGATGGCCAGCGGGTAACAGCGACGGTGTCTTACGACGTTGGCATAGGTCACATGTGGCGACGTATCGGCGTAGCGAACGAGCAAGGCCTGGCCAGAAAAAACGGCGCCGGACGCGCTCGTACGTGCGGGATACGCCAAGGTGTCCAGCCGTAGGAGCGTCATGAAGTTCGGTGAGAACACAGCGGCGCAAATGCTTAGGCACAACAATGAGAAGGTCGGGCCCGTCTGGTCGGAAATTGCGACGGTATAGCACACCCTTTTGAATGACAAAGTAGCGGACGGAAGCATCATTTGTGGAGGATTCTATACGGCTGATGATGTCAAGCAGCTCTGGATCACGCTTCTGTTCTTCCCCAATATTAAGGAAGTCGGACACTGACAAGATAGAGTTCTCCGTGGGCTCGTCAGTGTCCTCGGGATCGTCGACAGGGTACCGGGAGAGGCAATCGGCATCACGGTGTAGGTGGCCAGATTTGTAGACCACCGAATAGCAAAACTCTTGCAGGCGCAAAGCCCAGCGACCAAGGCGGCCTGATGGGTCTTTCAGAGAGTTCAGCCAGCAGAGTGCGTGGTGGTCGGTAACTACCGAAAATGGGCGTCCGTATAGATAAGGTCGAAATTTCGCCACCGCCCATACAAGAGCCAAGCACTCACGCTCTGTTATCGAATACTTGCGTTCAGGGGCGGATAGGAGACGGCTGGCATATGCAATAACGCAATCATGGCCATGTTGTTTCTGAGCCAGCACTGCACCAATGCCATGCCCACTTGCATCTGTACGGATTTCCGTAGGGGCAGCAGGGTTGAAGTGTGCCAGAATCGGAGGGGCAGTGAGAAGAGCGACGAGAGTCGAGAACGCAGAAGCCTCTTCGGAGCCCCATGAAAACGGGACTTCTTTCTTGAGGAGCTGCGTAAGCGGCCTCGCTATGTGCGCGAAATTTTTCACGAAGCGTCGGAAGTAGGAGCATAATCCGATAAAGCTGCGTACATCCTTCGCAGATCATGGTATAGGAAAGTTTTTGACGGCGCTGATTTTTGCCGGGTCTGGTTGTACACCGTTGGCGTCTACTAAATGGCCAAGCACTGTGATTTGATGGCGTCCAAAGTGACATTTGGACGAGTTGAGCTGCAGGCCAGCGCGACGGAAGATTCCCAGGATGGCTGAGAGGCGCTCTATGCGAGTTTCAAATGTTGGTGAAAAGACAATGACGTCGTCCAAGTAGCACAAACAGGTGGACCATTTGAATCCTCTGAGCAGGGAGTCCATCATTCGTTCGAAGGTGGCTGGAGCGTTACAAAGGCCTGAAGGGCATGACCTTGAACTGATATAGGCCATCGGCGGTGATGAATGCCGTTTTTTCACGGTCCATTTCATCTACCTCTATCTGCCAGTAGCCGGAACGAAGGTCTATGGAGGAAAAATAGTGGGACCCATAGAGGCAATCAAGCGCATCATGTATTCGTGGCAGAGGGTACACGTCTTTTTTGGTAATTTTGTTTAGGTGTCGATAATCCACACAGAAACGCCATGCACCGTCTTTCTTGCGGACTAGCACTTCAGGAGAAGCCCAAGGACTGCAGGATGGCTCAATGATGTCCTTGGCGAGCATTTTGTCGACCTCACTTTGGATGATGTGACGCTCGGCTGCCGACACCCGATATGGACGCCTATGAATAGGATGCTCATTACCAGTGTTTATGCGGTGGCTCATACCGGTAGCTTTCGCCAACGGACTGCCGCTGATGTCAAAAACGTCGATGTAGGACAGCAGAACCCGGTGGAGCTCATCAGTCTGCTGCGGCGTTAAGTTGGAAGCGATCATCGAAGTAATAGCGCTGTCAGGAGCAAGTGGCAGACTGATGCTGAGCATGGGGGTCAGAAGGGGCGGCCATCACGAGAACATCTACCGCATTGTCTTCTAAGGCGCAGAGCAACGCCAAAGAGATCCCTTGTGGCAAAACTTGAGGTGTCAAGCTAAAGTTGACAACTGGGAGGCATGTAGAATTTCCTGCGACGGACAGAATGGTGTGCGGTAATGTAATGCCACGGCTTATGAGAACATCGATGATAGGGGTCAGAACATAGTCACCGTCGGGAACTGGTGGCATTGAGACGAGCTCTATGTAGGTCAGTGTCTGTGGAGGGAGGCGCGCGTGTCCCGTTGTGCAGAGGCGACTCGGCCGTTGTGTAAGAGGTTCTGTTGCGGGAAAGTGTAAACGGAGCGTACTGGTCGAATAGTCTATGAGGGCAGAATGCGCGGACAGGAAGTCGACGCCTAAGATTACGTCGTGGGGGCATTTGTCAAGGACAGTGAAGAGAACAACTGTGTGTCGATCCGCAATGCTCACACGAGCGGAGCACATTCCAACGATAGATGCTATTCCACCATCCGCAACACGGACGAACTGAGTGGTCGCAGGTGTGAGAACCTTCTTGAGCTTGCGGCGAAAATCACTCGTCATCACGGAAAGTTGGGCGCCGGTGTCGACAAGAGCAGTGACATGTACGCCGTCTACTTGTACGTCTATGAGGTTTCATTTTGTCGGTATAGTCAAAAGAGGATTTTCGGTCAGTCCAAGCGATGCAGCGCCACCTCCGGGGGCTGCAACGCTTAGTTTTCCGTCGGAGAACCTCGTGGGAAAGCGAGGGAAGATGGTCGGCGGGGCTGTGGAGAACGAGACTGGCGACGTTGGGGGGATGGAGAGCGGGAGTAGCGGTGTTCAGAAGCAGGTTCCTGGGCAAAATGGTCGCGGCTGGTCTCATGGCGATAGGCAGGACGGGCATAGAAGGGACGAGAGGACGGTTGTGCAGGAGGACCCCAGCGACTTCTGCAATGACGAGAAATGTGCCCGATTCTGTGACACGAGAAGCATATCGGCTTGTCATCGTGTGTTCGCCATGCGGACGGATTACGGAACGTTGAGGGAGAGCTGGTCTGGAAGGGACGTGCAGGCGTGTATCGGGGCTGGTAGTCGGTGCGGGGAGGCGGTGAGATAGAGTGAATTCCCAAGCTGGCGATTTCCTGCCGGAAGACTGCTTGAATGAGAGGCAACGTATTTGGCGGAGAGGGGTCAGGGGACGTTGGTCCCACCTTAGCTGGAGCAGCCGCTTCAAGCTCCCGCCTGACGATTCGCGTCAAGTTGTCACAGGTGTCTGGTGGATGATATGTGTCGATACACGAGGACGTCGCAGTGGTGTTCGGGAGGCGCTGGAACTGATGGGAGATGCGTCTGCTTTTTGCTTGTTGAAACCGGCGGCATTCTTGAATGATCGCATCAACAGAAGACACATTGTTGAATACCAACAAGTTGAACGCATCGTCGGCGATACCCTTTAGGATATGGGCAAATTTTTCAGGTTCAGACATATTTTCATCAGCTTGGCGGCATAGTGAAAGGACAGCCTGAATATAACCGATGTAGGGCTCCGTGGAAGATTGTGCGCGAGTCGACAACTCATTTTTCGCAGCTTCACGACGACCAGAGAATGTTGCCAAAAAGCTCACGGATCTTTGCCTTGAAGCTGTCCCAGCTTGTTATGTCATGTTCGTGGTTATCAAACCAAACACGAGGGGTTCCGTCGAGATAAAAGATGACGTTTGCGAGCATAAGGGTGGGATCCCACCTGTAAGTGGCGCTGACGCGTTCGTAGAGGCGTAGCCACTGGTCGACGTCGGAACCCTCGCTGCCAGAGAACACGCCGGGGTCTTTGAGCGCGGGAAGAGTCACGAAAGTTGTTGTGGGCGCTAGGTTGACAGGTCGGGCAGAAGGGGGACGACCGGAGAGGATGTAGCCGAGTCTTGAGTGGTCATGTTGTTAGCCGCGAGGGAGCGTCCGCTTCGGAGTTCCGTGGCGAGGACGGGGATCGCACAACTCCACCAAATATGTTACAGGAAGGAGACTGACTCAGAGGGATAGCCACCGATCACCGATGTATTTACAGCCGGTTAGGCGAGCCGCGCCAGCCACACAGATTAGCTCGTGCCAGTCTATCTGCTTCGTCTTCTTCAGCTCCATGCACTGGCACGTAGCAGAGGCTTCGCCATCCTGACTCTGGGACTGTTTGGTTCTAAGGCTCACACTGCCGTAAGCTCTGTTTTCTCCTCTCGCGAGGACGTCCGCATTGAAAAAGTTAAATCGGAAGCAAAAAAGCTGTGCAAAGACCTTGGCCTCTCTCGAGTTGTCGGTGGCATCACAAATAGTAAGCATGACTTTTTAAAAGTGTTTTTTAATGCAAAGACTCACAAGAGCAATATGCCTTTTATAGTAATTGTTTCAGAATGTGATACTTGGCAAAAATCGATTGCTACTTTTTTGCAAGAACAGTTGAATCGGCTTGAGGTTGATGATCCTTTCATTGTAAAAAGTTCTAATCAAGTCATAGATTATGTGAAAACTTGTGTTGATGAGCATGTTTATGGTTTTTCAGTCGACGTGACTGATTTGTATTATTCTATTCCCCATGATCAGTTGCTTCCTGCGGTTGAAGAGTGCATAGATTTGTTTGGCTCTGTTAGATTTCAAACCGAGTGTGGTGTTCCTGTAAGTCGGTTTTTAGAACTTTTATCATTTTATCTCAAGACGACCTACATTTCATGGGATGACAAGCCTTTTATTCAAAATGACGGAATCTATATAGGGATCTTGCATTGCGCCCATTTTAAGCGACATATTTTTAAGTAGAATTGACAGATCGATTTACCTACATCTTGATAATTTGAAGATCAAAAAAGTGTTCCGGTATGTCGATGACTATCTTGTTTTATTGCCTAATGACACGTTAGCGGACGAGGCAGGCTTGGCAAAAATAATTTCACATTTGTCTGAGTGTTTTACACCCTTGACTCTCACACACGAACTGCCTGAGAGCAATGCCATAAAATTCCTCGATGTCCTCTTCACCTTTCATCCTAACCGCATATGTTGGGCGTACCAACCACGTACGAACAAAACGGTCCTTTCTTACCAATCAGCTCACTCTAAACTAGTGAAAAGAGGCATTATCAGTCATTTTTTTCGTCATGCTTTAAGCAAATCTTGTGAGCACGAAATCGCCAATAGTTTTCATAATCAGTCAGACCGTTTGTTGAAAGCAGGTTATCCTATGCACGTCCAAACTTCTGTTGCAGAAGGCTTGCTTTGTACGCTTCGCAACCCAGGATGTACAGCGAGTCGTGATGCCGAGAAACCGAAGCACCTAGTTGTCATACCATACTTTCACAAGATATCGCACAACCTAAAGAAATTAGCTAAGCGCTCTGAAGTTAGGGTTGTCTTTTCGGCTCCCAAGAAGTTGGTCAGCCTTTGTGGCCTTCATAACCGTGACGAAAAACCCAAAGGGTGTAGTAAGAAGCATCGAACTGTTTATGTTCCCTGCATCATATGCGTTGTTTATCGTATCCCGCTTTCTTGTGGTAAATAGTATATTGGACAGACGGGCCGTTGCCTTAGTGATCGATTAAGAGAACATTGTAATAATGTGAAAAACGGCCAGGGGAGTTGGTTGGCCATACATTGTAAATCCTGCGGCTGCGCGCCGATATTCAATGCGTGCACAGTTATCAAGAGAATGTTTGATAAGCTTACTAGAGAAATTATTGAGGCTGAGGCTATCGCTTCACTGGGGTCTAAGTGCGTCAGCACTCCCTCTCTTACGCTTAGTGATAAAGAATTGTATTTTCTAAGAAATTATTTTTTGTGCGCATCTTTCATGTCATGTGATTTTTTGGTGATATAGGCGAGCGTGCGGTGGTAATAAACATTATGTTGGAAGTTAGCGCCTGTGCTGTGTGTCCTCTTCTTGTGTCCTCGTTTCTTAGCGCTATTTTCAGTCGTCACAATGCACCAACAAGCCCAAATTTCGACAGTATGACAAGCTCATCTGTGGCAGTAAAACATGCGTTTTTGATCAGGCTAAGGAGTTGGTTGTCGAGCGTCAGGCCTAGCAACGAGCGCAAAATTCACGAAGTTTGAATCGGAGTGTTAAGCATGATCTCTCTCGGCTTTACACTATCATTTTCAGCCTGATGCCAAAACGTGATCCGTTATGCACGTTGATTTCTTCTTCTAGCAACGTCGTTCTGTTGACGGAAACGTAACTAACCTCTAACATACTTGATTACGAGATTTCTTCTGATCGACCAGATGGGCTCGGCGGCACGCCGGCGATGTGTCATCCTAACCCGCTTTACTTCTTCGCTACGCAGTTCTTCGTGCTGCCCTGTATCCTGATGCAGAACTTCGACCAGCCTATCGGGTCTCCACTATCATGCGCAACTTGTCACCTGCCTGTGAACGCGTCACCTCACCATGACGGGGTGCGCCAGCCCAGCCTC
Source organism: Rhipicephalus annulatus (assembly GCA_013436015.1). Lineage (NCBI taxonomy): Eukaryota > Metazoa > Arthropoda > Arachnida > Ixodida > Ixodidae > Rhipicephalus > Rhipicephalus annulatus. The sequence goes on along the minus strand of WOVY01003722.1, from coordinate 37,906 downwards.
TACTGTCTCTACTGGCCTGTACTGGAATGCGCATGAATGCCAACGCATGAATGCCAACGAGGTCACCGTAGTGATACTACGGTGACCTCGTGGTCAACAGCTGGCATTTTGGATTTCGGGCACGCTATCTTCTGAGAGCGCCACCGTTCCATGGAGCACCAGTATAAACCCCGGGCAGACGCGCACCACGCATAGTGGGCTCGGCGGCACGCCGGTGATCAGTCATCCAAACCCGCTTGACTTCTTCGCTACGTAGTTCTTCGTGCTGCCCTGTATCCTGATGCTATTGCAGAACTTCGACCAGCCTACCGGGTCTCCACTATCATGCAGCCTTGGTCACCTGCCTAGTGAACGCGTCACCTCGCTACGATGAGGCGTGCCAGCCCGGCCTCTACTGTGCACTAGAATGCGCATCACCGCCAATGCTATCACTACGGCGGCCTCGTGGTCATCAGCTGGCATCTTGGATTTCGGGCACGCTATCTTCTGACAGCGCCACGGCTCCACGGAGCCCCAATATAAACCCCGGGCAGACGCTCACCGCGCCGAGTGGGCTCGGCGGCACGCCGGCGATGGGTCATCTTAACCCGCTTGACTTCTTCGCTACAAAGGAAACGAATTATCACTGCCTTTACGCTGAGCGAACTGGATGCCAATAATGACTTGTTCGGCCGAGCCCACGGCACTTCTTTTATGCAGTTCTCGATTGTGCCGAAAGGTTATTGAAATTGTTGTTATTAGCAGTTGATATTGAGACTAATCCTGGACCGAGGAATGAACACTGTGTGGTGCCTACTGACATGGTTGATGTTTTGAAGACGTTGCAGTCTGGGCAGTCGGCCATGCTTGCACAGTTAGCTTCAATCAGATCAACCCTTGCTGAATATGAAAGAAATGTTCAATGACCTGAGCTCGCGCTTGACGGAAATAGAAACTGATTTACTATGACTTTCAAATGTTCAGTCTCAAATGGACATCATTGAAAGTGTTGCCACTAACAGCGCTGCTCAGGTAACTAGGCTGTCTGACGGGATTAGTCACATGGAAAGCAGATACCTAAGGTGCAATCTGATCTTTTACGGGTTCAGTGATGTGTGAAACGAGGCGTGGTGTGTTAGTGAAGAACTGGTTATTGATCTCTGTCCCAAAAGCTTGGGCATGACTGTTCAAAGTCGTGGCATAGAACGTGCCCATAGACTCGGAGCTTATCGCGAGGGGGAACGGCGACCAACAATAGTAAAATTTGCCCACTTCAAGGATAAAGAAGCACTTCTTTCGTCTAGCAGTAAACTGAAAGGCACTGATCACGGCTTCAGTGAAGCCTTTGTCCCGGAAATTCGTGTAGCCAGAAGACGCCTTATCAAACTTGGAAAAGCACAGCACTCCCCGTATAAGCTCCGTTATGACAAGCTCATCTGTGGCAGTAAAACATGCGTTTTTGATCAGGCTAAGGAGTTGGTTGTCGAGCGTCAGGCCTAGCAACGAAGTGCAAAAGCCACGAAGTTCGAATTAGAGTGTTAAGCATGATCTTTCGCTGCTTTACACTAAAATTTGCAGATTGATGCCAAAACGTGATCCGTTATGCACCTTGATCTCTTCTTCTCCTAGCAACGTCGTTCTGTCGACGGAAACGTGGCTAACCTCTTACATACTTGATTCCGAGATTCTTCCTGATCTACCGGACTTTGACAATTTTCGCAAGGACCGCTTTGATGATAACCGTGGGGGTGGTGTGACGATTGCCACACATCGTTTGCTTAAGTTCTCTGCTGTGAATATAAAAACTTCTCTGGAAATGGTTTGGACGTGCTGCCACGCCACTTCACCACGCATGTTAATCGACTGTTGCTACCGTCCACCAAACGCCAACAGCTCATTTCTTTCGTCTTTTCTCGAAGCATTGTTAGAACTAACAAAGACGTATCCCAACACTCCCGTCTTAATATTCGGTGATTTCAATTTTCCTTCAAAAGATTGGAGTGATGTTGCGTCATGTCTTGCACAACATAATATGGCTACAGAATTTGTAAACATATGTTTGCTTTTCGGCCTCTCACAGCTGGTCAATAAACCTACCCGAGTAACCAAACACTCGTCAACAGTCAAGGACCTCCTTTTCACGTCACACCCCGATAATTTGCCCCCTCTCTTTTACGTATATCCGTGGTTTTAGCGACCACAACGTCATTCATGCAACATTTCCTTGCAACTTCCTAAGAAGCAAGAAGTCTAAAAAAGTACTCACGCTATACGGAAAAGAAGGCCAGCAGGCCCGCGAGGCGGCGGTCAGGCAAGGTCTTGACGTCCCCACGCGGGAGACCTAAGGTCCGGTTGGCGAAAGCTCTGCCTGCCTTCCAATAAAGTTCTTACCAACCAACCAATACGAAAAAGCCGATTATTCCAGCATCAACCGTGAACTTTCTGTTTTTCACAAGAAACTTGCCCTTACATATCGGCAGCATTCAACTGAGAGCATTTGCGTACTATTCATAGCCGAAATGCTGCGTTTAATGAATCTTTACATCCCAACTATCACTATGAATGAAAAAGTGCGTTCCCCCTGGTTTAACAAGTCTTTAAAAGGCCTTAATAATAATAAAATGCGATTATTTCGAGTTGCTAAACGAACTGGTTAATTCTAGGCCTGGCAAAAGCTTAATGAGGTCGTTAAAAAGTACAACTCAGTAAAATCACGCGCTAAGTGGACTACTATTCCACTACCATGCCAAATTTGCTGCAGTCTAACCCGCGGCGTTTTCGGAAAGCGATTAAGCCTGATAATAAAAGTATCATTTCACTATGTGATAACGCGGGGACACCCATTGCTGATTCCGAAGTTCCCAACGCACTGAATCTAGCGTTTTGTTCAGTGTTCACAAAAAAGTACAGATGCATTACCACACTTTCCATATTTCAATTTTCCTCCAATGGAGGGTATTGAATTCAGGGCAAAGGGCATTGTCAAGGTCCTTGACTCTCTGAAGTGCTCTTTATACTGCGGTATTGACGGAATCAACGCGAAAGTACTTAAAAACTAGAAATATGCGTGCAGTGCGATTTTTTGTATTACTTTTCAGCACTCACTTGACACAGGCATAGTGCCGGATGACTGGAGAACAGGGAAGGTCATTCAAGTCTTCAAAAAAGGTGACCGGTCTTCCCTGGAAACTACCGTCTCATTTCTCTCACCAGCATATGCTCCAAGATCATGGAATACGTCATCTACTCTCAAGTTGCTCATTTCCTAAGCTCGTGAACTTCTTTCATTCCAGATCAACATGGTTTCAGGAAGAGTCACTCATGTGAGTCTCAACTTGCTCTATTCACTCGTGACATTCATTTAAACTTAGACAGTAACATTCCAACCGATGCTCTATTCTTAGATTTTCAAAATGCCTTCAATAAGGTTCCCCATTCTCGTCTTTTGTTGAAATTGTCGTGCCTAAACATTCATCCGCTTGCTCGCAATTGGATTGCGTTTCCTAACCAACTGGTAACAGTTCGTATACGCTAACAACTACACATCAACCACTTCACCCAATCTGTCTGGCGTGTCCCAAGGCCCTATTTTATAGGCCACTCCTCTTCCTAACCTACATCAACGACCTGCCATCTACTGTAACCTCTCAAATACGTCGTTTTGCAGATGATTGTGTAGTGTACCGCCCTGTCAATAACTCCTCCGACGTTTGTACTCTTCAGGAAGACCTCCTTCGTATTCAAGACAGGTGTACCACATGGCTCATGTCACTGACCACCAGTAAGACCGTGAACATTTCATTCCATCGTCGACCCAACTATGCACCCACCGTGTATAAGAATAATAACAGCACTATAGGTAATGTGCATTCCTTCAAGTACCTAGGACTTCACCTGTCTCGAGACTTATCTTGGGTGGGTCATATAGCTCACATTATCAATTCAACGAACAAAATGCTTGGTTACCTTGGCTGAAACTTTTCATGGTTCAGTCACATGTAAGACTACTTGCATACATAACGCTCGTGTGACCTAAACTTGAATATGCCTCTGTTATCTTTGACCCCCACCAATCTAATCTCACTGAAGCTCTCCAATCAGTCCAGAACCGTTCCTCCAGATTTATCCTTTCTGAATACTCGTATCACGCAAGCGTTTCGTCTCTAATGTCTAAGCTGGAGCTGGTGCCCCTTGCCTCTCGCCGCAGCATCTCACGCCTTTGCCTCTACCACAGATTCTTTCACACCATGCCTCGTGATAGTCGGTTGATCCAACTGACTTATCGTACATCTCGAACAAGGCACCTGAACGCAGTAATTTCACCCCGCACCCGCACCACTACATTCTATCAGTCGTTCTTTTTCAGAACTGCCCGAGACTGGAATGGCCTTCCAAAACATGTTGCACTTGTCCGTAATGCAACACGCTTCCGATATGCTATCAAACATACGTGAATTGATGCCTTTGGACTTGCTTTTGTGAAATGAATTGTCTTATTTTTATTGCCGCCATATTTATCTACACTTTGTATTTTAGTCTTATTGATAATAATTGTTATATTGTTTATCGTTTTCTCTTTACTTATGATGCCCACCCCTCCTGTATTGTCCCTCGGCACCCTTGAGGTACCAATAAATAAATTAACAAAATAAATCTATCTATCTATCTATCTATCTATCTATCTATCTATCTATCTATCTATCTATCTATCTATCTATCTATCTATCTATCTATCTATCTATCTATCTGTCTGTCTGTCTGTCTGTCTGTCTGTCTGTCTGTCTGTCTGTCTGTCTGTCTGTCTGTCTGTCTGTCTGTCTGTCTGTCTGTCTGTCTGTCTGTCTGTCTGTCTGTCTGTCTGTCTGTCTGTCTGTCTGTCTGTCTGTCTGTCTGTCTGTCTGTCTGTCTGTCTGTCTGTCTGTCTGTCTGTCTGTCTGTCTGTCTGTCTGTCTGTCTGTCCTGTCTGTCTGTCTGTCTGTCTGTCTGTCTGTCTGTCTGTCTGTCTGTCTGTCTGTCTGTCTGTCTGTCTGTCTGTCCTGTCTGTCTGTCTGTCTGTCTGTCTGTCTGTCTGTCTGTCTGTCTGTCTGTCTGTCTGTCTGTCTGTCTGTCTGTCTGTCTGTCCTGTCTGTCTGTCTGTCTGTCTGTCTGTCTGTCTGTCTGTCTGTCTGTCTAGCCACTTACGACTTTTAGCTCTCCTGGCCATTTAAGTAATGGTATCGATACCAAACTTGCTATGACATAACATTACTGTATGAAGAACATATTTGCCTAGTTATAACATGAAAATTGTGACATATGTCATGGATGTCATGATTTACATTCGATGGTCCTGCAGCTCTTGCACTGGTTTCGTTCACATGATATGTTGCAAAACTGGTGTGGTATGACATCAGAGCATGGCAAACACAAACGACAGCCACTAACATGAAAATCGTGACCTGTGTGTCATGTAACAACATGACTACACGCCACGCTCATGATGCGCTCGCGTCCGTTGCGCTAGCGTCACGCATACCAAATCTGGTATTACCATAGAGAAATAAAAAAAAAAGGTTAAGGGTGCACATTCCAGTAGACCCCAGCGGCCCTCTCGACAATAGCACACCTGGTGGTTGGTGAAAGCAAGTGCCGTGCGCTTCCTGTTTCGGTTTCACAGGCGCAAATTTTGAATTACTTTGCGTAACCGACGTTTGGCTATGACAAAAGTTCATGATTTTAGACCACTTTTCATCGCTCAAATGGATGGTTTTTGTAGGTAGTTTTGATTTAGCGATTTCCTGTTTTGTTTTGTTCAGTGGTTTGTGCGAATTGGTCGTGACGTAGTTTTTATTTCGATTAAGTTATAATAAAAAGAGATGCAGGTAATGATAATTCACTACGGTTTTATTCATCGTGCTTGTGTTTTTCTTTTTGAACAAGTGATCAATGTATATATCAGTCAAAGAGACAGAGTATCCGCAATATTTTATTCAAAGACAAGGTACAGTCTGAGAATATAAAAAGCACAATATGACAGAGGTAGACAACAAATGCATCTCTTCTTACAAATAACTTGCATAACTTGTAACAAATATTGTAACAAATACAGAGAGATCACAGGCAACGCACACATTGCTAGAGTTGGCAGAAGCCGAGAAGCTGGTGATGCATGATGCACAGGGCCAGTGGGTAAGTAAGGATCTATGGCAAAAACACAGCGCACAATGCTGATGAAGAAGGAAGAAGTGACATATACACAGCAATGAAGTCGCGAATCACGCCTGGGGTTAACCGAAATAATGCATAGAAAAAAAAGAGCGCACAGAAACCACACGACACAGTATAGCAGAAAGGCAAAGGTGCAGTCTGCTGGCTGTGCTTAAGAACAGCTAGCCTAAAATTAAAAAAAAAACAGACTTGATGCCTGCTTGTCCTCAGAAAGGTAGGGCTTTGCAGCTTGCTCACTACGTGAAACACAAACTTTATGCTACAACACTGGCAGGTCTTGTGGCTCTTCTTATGCATCGCCTTCTTCAAAAACTTAAGATCCCAAGTAATTTGCGTCTGGGTGTTGCTGTGACGCTTGCGAGCTAAAATAGATTGTAGTCATCACTTATCCAGAATTGTGGACCTTAATTGGTGCTACGAGAGCGGTATTACAGGGCTAATAATTAGCAGAAGGAAACCACTTTGGCTCGTAATTTTTCACAAAGGCTCTACATCGTACGTTATCACTCACAAGCTATATAAAAATAAAATGGCAGCGTCCGCAGCCCCATTAAACGCTACAAGTTTGGGTAATCTTTTGAAAATTTTGATGAGCGAGATGAGGAGGTTGTTGAGAAGCTAAAATACGAAAAGCGTGATAACGTGAACCGTGCCCACTTCATACTGCGTTCCTTACCCGCTCGAAGACATTTCAACAAGCGGTTTTGTTATCGATTTATTACTTGAGCTGGAGAGATAAAGCATACACAGTGATCAAGCGACCCACAGTAAAGTGTACAGTTCGCCCGCATTTGCTACAAAAATACAGACAGGATACCCAACATTCTTTTTAAGGTTATGCAAATCACTTCGAGCGAATACACAGTGTCCCTACTCCTCATAGAGGGTAATCAAAACAATGTATGCAACGAAGGAGTGGTTAATCTAGCTGAACTGAATATAAGCATATAAGACCATAATGAAGTCTGCTGTAACGAAGTAATAACATAACAAAGCTATTGCAGGATTCGGCTCAACTCGAATACTTTAGTGTAAACCCGCCGCTAATTGCAAACCTTTGAACTTGTCAAGCTGTATGCCTGAGATTGAAGACTGGAACCTAACCCTATCTAAGTTTCGGTTCACAAAACGCACATGCCAACATAAACGAACCCGGCAAAACATTTTCAGAAACTTCGCGCGACACCCAGCAGAGCAGAAATGAAAATCGCCAACACTTGACAGATGGTGATACAAAACATCGCACACTTTCAGGTGATGTGCAGTGGCCTCAATCATGGCAAGAAAGTGAGATTCAAGTTGTTGTACGTATGCAAAAGCTGCTTCTGATGGCAAAGTGAGATTCCCAAAAAGTTTGCTGGGGACGTGGTATGCTTTGAGCATTGTGAAATGCTGGTGGGTACCCTTAAGCGTCTCACTGTCGTCTTTCAGTAACAGTGGGCAACTGCAACCGTCACATGCATTCCGAAGGAAGTGTTTGATGAGAAAACGAGCTACGTAATATGCAGCGGAGTCATCGATAATATAGGAGTGAATGTTGGTCGCCAGTGCAGAGAGATCGTCTAGAGCGGGAAAGTCGTCAGGCTGTGGCTGTGCACACTCCTCATTATCCACAAGAGACACACAGGTGAGGGAGAATGGCGAGAGCTGCTCCTGGAGGAGGTCACATTCATTATCCTCGACATTTCCGTATTCTGACAGCTTGAAGAGTTTTCTTATGCAGATGTGCTTCAGGCCACAAATAAATTGTGCTACATTGGGGTTGGCGTTGCAACCCTGTTTTTGCCTAATGTGGCCAAATATGTTCTCCAGAGGATCCTGTTGAAGCCTGCGTGTTAACAGGTATTCAAAATTGTAATTTTTGGAGAGGTCGTCCCATAGTTGACAAATTGCCTGAATTGTAATTTGCCAACCTACGATGGTTTGTGGTTGACGTCTGCCAACAAACTGCCATGATGCAATCCAGGGAAGCTGGCTTCGGAGGAAGTCAATCAGCTCTGAATCATTTTTCATGATTGCAAGCCGCAGCTTTTGCGAAGTTCTTTTTTTACTCGAGCTGTTCAAGGCATCGAAAATCCTGTCCATACGATCACAAAATTGAGCTGTAGTGATGGCCGAGGCAGGCAGCACCTTCGCATACACCATTGCCGTGATCGCAATCGAAACTGATGCACTGAGGACCTGAGTTGATCTGCTGACCTTCATATTAGAAAAAGGTTTCTGATGAACATGCCGTTCAGTCAACGTTGGAGCCAATCGCAACTGCAACTCATGTGAGGATTATTAAAGGCTTACAATGTGTGACCAGTTAACGATGTCATCCCCAATGTATAACTTGTGTGCTTGGACATTATTGCGCGTTGCTTTAATTAAATGCGGAACATCAAAAATGTAATACACCCGCTCACCATTAACTTCAAAAAAAAGGCTTTGCTACAGTCAGTCTTAGTTGGTTAGCGAGACTTACATTTGAACTGCCCTGGTCACAAATGACGGCTTTCACTGCACTATTAATGCTCCTAAGCTCCAAAATGAGTGACACCAGCAAGTTATGCATAACAGATGATGGTGTTGATGTGTGCCATATAGTAAAAGCAACCGGTTAAACCCACTTTCTCGAAACACCAACAAAAAGAAAAACCAGTGCTCGATCAGCGATGGTTGAAGTGCGATGAGTACCATCATCTGTAAAACCCTGAACAACGTCTCTTGCAGCATCATAGCCCAAATTCTTTTTGAGTGCTGTTTCGTCGAAAACTGAAGCGCACACTCGGTCCCATTCATTCCAAGCTTGAGTATTTGTTGCAATGGAAGAAAGCATTCCTGGAATTATGCCTGGAGTCATCTTTACATTAGCCAGCCACCTCCTCAATGAACGCCGGGAGGGCAAAGAAAAATATGGAGCCATTAATCGGTATGCTCGCAGATCTCGGAAGTTTAAGTGAAGAGCAAATTTCTTGAATCACACAGAAAACCGCTTGCCCTTGCGTTTGGGCCTCAAGAGAACATGTGCAGAAAGAAGTTTAAAAACCTCCTCGGTGACGTGCGGTCGGATAACTCCAAGGGCCTTTGAAGTCGATGACGAAGCTTGGTGAGGCTGTCTCCGCAGTCTTTTGATAGTTTTCGGCTGTACTGCTACTTTGGCTTGCAGATGTTTAGTGGTTTGCTTGTACTTCATTGATGGAGACATTGTCGCTGGCACACAGGGACGCACTGCAATAAACAAAAAAATGGATGTAAAAGCGAAGAACAACTAATCCCATACGAGCACTTTCCTCGCTCTTTCAGACCCAAGGTGCACAACTTTCTGTGGTGCAAAGTTTTCGATTCCACTACCTAAAACAAACCATTCACAATGTTGACAACGCACAAGAGAGCCCACCCTTACATTTTGTAAGTGCACACGTAGTGTCCTTTTGAGGATAGTTTCCTCAGAATGTCCTAAACATAAAATAGCACATTAAAAACAGCTGCAATAAAAGCATAGTCACCATTTTCTCCAGGGCACTCAGGCGTGGAGCTGTTGGCGGAGACGTCTTCTGGAGGGTTTTGTGAAGCTTGTTCAGTGCCTCGGACAGTGCTGTAGGAACAATCTTGCGAGCGGCCTGCGGAAGTTTCTATATCAATCCACTCTGGTGTTGAAGTGAACATACAACTTACCGGTCACACAAGTTCCTTTTGTGACAGCTGAACGACTGGTTAAGGTTTTCTCCGGCAAGACGAAGTCAGCAGAAATTTTTTCACCAGCTACAAGGGAGCTGCCACCTGCAGAGGTTTGGTCAACAGTCAATTTGGGTAAAAAAAAAAAAGAAATCGCGACACTGAACGCACCCTGCTCATCGGGGCACCTCAATGTGTAGGAGCCGCTTTTTGAAGCCTCTACCGCAGGTCCTGAAGAAATCAAATTACGACAATGTGTCAGTAAGAGGCTTAAAATAACACAAACTGAAGCTCATCCGCACTTTTCAGTGCAGCTTCTGCAGCCATGTCACAGTCACTACTTGAAGTTACAAAGCTTGTAGCATGGGGAAACTTAAACAGCTCTTTCAAACGTGTAAATTGGTCGAACGTGGAAGAAAAGAGAAGGCACCAACTAGGAAACAAGTAATTTATGATTTTTGAAACTATCAACAGTGCCAGCTTTCACTGATGAAAGGCATACGTACATGTGCACTCAGTCTTGAAGATAACGTGAAATAGCTCTTTAAAGTCTTTCAAAACAAGTTGCGCAGGTCAAGAGCATCAAAAAACGACAGAAATGTAAAGCTGCTGTTAGGAAGGTAATAGCCCACAATTGACAAAATTTAAGACTTTCCAAGTGTTACTTGTATAGTGAGGTTTGTCCATCGGCTACAAAGATCTTCGCGGTTAACTGTCGCCACTGATTCAACACAAGTGGCTGCTATTGCACATATTTGAGTTTCAGTCAACCACTTACATGGTGCAGCTGGTTGCACACTGGGAACAGCCATTCTTGTAAGCCTTGTGTGTCCAGGGTCCATGAAACTTTGAGCAGTAAAATGGTCGCTACAAGCCCTGTACGTTGCGTACAATAGGCTGGCCGCCTTACTAAGGAGATCATCGCGTCCAGCATACTGCATCCATGCTTTCATCCTGCATTGGCAATGAACTATCAGCTGAAAAGGGAAGTGCTTGAATAGTAATTTTTTATTGTTACCCTCACTGAGCAAGTACGAACAGTAAGCCTAAAGACATGCAAACCATACAAAAGCTTTAACACACCTGCCATCCCGTGGTATGCGGAAGAAACTCGTCCCAGGCTTCTTCTGGGTTCTGCCATTGTTGAAGCACCACGACACACAGCAGTAGCTGCCGTAGCTTGGACCGCCGGATGGCATGGCATCAGCGCGGTCTGAAAATGTTAGTAAGTGGATGCTTCGCTGTCAAATTTCGAAAAAGATATGTGCACGTCATAAGTGTACCAGCAAACCCCTTTGAATGATTAGCTAATCGATGCACAATACAAAACCAGTGATACATTTCTGACCCATAAAACTCTGACTTATAAAGATAGACGTCAAGACCACGTACAAAGATCTTCAGAAGTTTCCAGGCCGCTATCTCTTGTAATGCAATGGTATCGCGGCCTAGGAAATCAAGAACACCTTCGTGCGTACGCAGTATCAGCAGTAAATTGGGAAGAAAAATCGTAGTTGAAATTTGTGCGGTAAAATTCTATTGGAAACGTCAAAAAAATTTGTGGGCAGCTTGCAATAGCGGCACAAGGCTAGTGAAGAAACGAAGATGATGGCCTGTTGGCTAGTCCAGATTTGCCTCCGGCGCACCAAGAATTATTCGTGTTCCGAGCCTTCAGAAAACGCGTCGTGAAGCATGAGAGGCCCAGCGAACGCTTCTCAATATTTTGCACCGAGCCACCGAGCCTATGACCTATCTGCCCAGCTATGCTCAGCGCACAGACGCTCGCGTCCGTGGCAGACGCAGCACGCCTCGCCTCGGCTTGACGCCGTGCCGCCATTGCTATACTGCTGACGTTGCACAATGTTCCCGTCTAGCCGCCGCATAGAGCCGCAAACTTTCTTTTTAGCGAACCTCCCCGTCCTTACAAGCTTCAGAAAAAGGTTACAACTGCGTGAATGAGACGCCACGTAAGAAACAAACTCGCACGCACGAAGCGCAACGCGTGTGTGTGCATCTTTCTATGATTGTTGCATGGTGTCTTATTCGCGCAGGTGTAACCGTTTTCTGAAAAAAATGACCCAACAAGCCCAACAACATGTCATTCAACAAGCTTCGCTTGAAAACGTGCCTCACCTGTTATCTCACGCAAAAAAACGCCGACGCAGCCGACGTTGACGAAAGCGACGAAAGCTTCCCGCCGTCAGTCATGCAGGGGCTTGTCGCTGGGTGGACGGTGTTTAAAACAGTACGGCTGAAGAAAAATAATCGCGTAAGATGTGTTGAATAAATTGTTTTATGTATAAAACATACCAGATTCGGGCGCCTAATTATTATTTTGTAAAAACAATTCTGTTGTGTTGAATAAAACTGTTTTTTTGCGCTTGCGTCCTCTGACGTTTGGTGGGAGCACTAGTTCGTTACGTATTCGTGACGCACTTTCTGAGGCCAGGTTTCGCGGAGTGTCCTCTCTTGTCTTTTCCTTTCTCTATGGTATTACGGTGTTTCACCATAGAGAATGAAGAAGACAAGAGAGGACACTCCGCGAAACCTGGCCTCAGGAAGTGTGTCACGACTACGTAACGAACTAGTGCTCTCACCAAACGTCAGAGGGCGCAAGCGCAAAAAAAACAGTTATAATCAATGCAACAGATTTGTTTTCACAAAATAATATTTATACGCCCAAATTTGGTATGTCATTTATACATAAAAACAATTTATCCAACGTACCTTACGCGATTATTTTTCTTCAGCCGTACTGTCATAAACACCATACACCCAGCGACAAGCCCATGCTTGAAGCTTTCGTCAACGTCGGCTGCGTCGGCGTTTTCGTGCGTGAGATAACAGGTGAGGCGCGTTTTCAAGCGAAGCTTGTTGAATGACATGTTGTTGGTCTTGTTGGGTCATTTTTTCAGACAACGGTTACACCTGCGCGAATAAGACACCGTGCAACAAATATAGAAAGATGCACACACACACGTTGCGCTTCGTGTGTGCGAGTTTGTTTCTTACGTGGCGTCCCATTCACGCAGTTGTAACCTTTTTCTGAAGCTTGTAAGGACTGGGAGGTTCGCTAAAAAGAAAGTTTGTGTCTCTATGCGGCGGCTAGACGGGAACATTGTGCAACGTATGCAGTATAGCAAAGGCGGCACGGCGTCAAGCCGAGGCGACGCGTGCTGCGTCTGCCACGGACGCGAGCGTCTGTGCGCTGAGCATAGCTGGGCAGCTAGGTCATAGGCTCGGTGGCTCGGTGCAAAATATTGAGAAGCGTTCGCTGGGCCTCACATGCTTCACGACGCGTTTCCCGAAGGCTCGGAACACGAATAATTCTTGGTGTGCCGGAGGCAACTCTGGACAAGCCAAGTGGCCATCATCTTCGTTTCTTCGCTAGCCTTGTGCCACTAGTGCAAGCTGCTCGCAAATTTTTTCGACGTTTCCAATATAATTTTACCGCACAAATTTCAACTACGATTTTTCTTCCCAATGTACTGCTGATACTGCGTAAGTACGAAGGTGTTCTAAAGTTCCCAGGCCGCGATACCATTGCATTACAAGGGATAGCGGCCTGGAAACTTCTGAAGATCTTTGTACGTGGTCTTGACGTATATCTTTGTAAGTCAGAGTTTTATGGATCAGAGATGTATCACTGGTTTTGTATTGTGCATCGATTAGCTAATCATTCAAAGGGGTTTGCTGGTACACTTATGACGTGCACATATGTTTTTTGTAATTTGACAGCGAAGCATCCACTTACTAACATTTTCAGACCGCGCTGATGCCATGCCGTCCGGCGGTTCAGCTACGGCAGCTACTGCTGTGTATCGTGGTGCTTCAACAATGGCAGAACCCACAAGAAGCCTGGGACGAGTTTCTTCTGCATACCACGGGACGGCAGGTGTGTTAAAGCTTTTGTATGGTTAGCATGTCTTTAGGTTTACTGTTCGTACTTGCTCAGTGAGGGTAACAATAAAAAATCACTATTCAAGCACTTCCCCTTTCTGCTGATAGTTCATTGCCAATGCAGGATGAAAGCATGGATGCAGTATGCTGGACGCGATGATCTCCTGAGTAAGCCGGCCAACCTATTGTACGCAACGTACAGAGTTTGTAGCGACCATTTTACTGCTCAAAGTTTCATGGACCCTGGGCACACAAGGCTTACAAGAATGGTTGTTCACAGTGTGCAACCAGCTGCACCATGTAAGTGATTGACTGAAACTCAAATATGTGCAATAGCAGCCACTTGTATTGAATCAGTGGCGACAGTTAACCGCGAAGATCTTTGTAGCCGATGGAGAAACCTCACTATAGAAGTAACACTTGGAAAGTCTTAAATTTTGTGAATTGTGGGCTATTACCTTTCTAACAGCAGCTTTACATTTCTGTCGTTTTTTGATGCTATTGACCTGCGCAACTTGTTTTGAAAGACTATAAAGGGCTATTTCACGTTATCCTCAAGCCTGAGTGCACATGTACATATACCTTTCATCGGTGAAAGCTGGCACTATTGATAATTCCAAAAATCACAAATTACTTGTTTTCTAGTTGGTGCCTTCTCTTTTCTTCCACGTTCAACCAATTTATGCGTTTGAAAGAGCTGTTTAAGCTTCCCCATGCTACAAGCTTTGTAACTTGTACCAACTGCATATAAATGCACGTTATCCGAGCGTCGCTTCAAATAGTGACTGTGACATGACTGCAGAAACTGCACTGCAAGGTGCGGATGAGCTTCAGTTTGTGTTATTTTAAGCCTCTCACTGACACATTGTCGTAATTTCATTTCTTCAAAACCTGCAGTAGAGGCTTGAAAAAGTGGCTCCCACACATTGAGGTGCCCCGATGAGCAGGGTGCGTTAAGTGTCGCGATTTCTTTTTTTCACCCAAATTGACTGTTGACCAAACCTCTGCAGGTGGCAGCTCCCTTGTAGCTGGTGAAATAATTTCTGCTGACTTCGTCTTGCCGGAGAAAACCTTAACCAGTCGTTTAGTTGTCATAAAAGGAACTTGTGTGACCGGTAAGTTGTATGTTCACTTCAACACCAGAGTGGATTGATATAGAGACTTCCGCTGGCCGCTCGCAAGATTGTTCCGACAGCACTGTCCGAGGCACTGATGAAGCTTCACAAGACCCTCCAGAAGACGCCTCCGCCAACAGCTCCGCGCCTGGGTGCCCTAGAGAAAATTGTGACTATGCTTTTATTGCAGCTGTTTTTATTGTGCTATTTTATGTTTAGGACATTCTGAGGAAACTATCCTCAAAAGGACACTACGTGTGCACTTACAAAATGTAAGGGTGGGCTCTCAGTGATTTTCATTTTTTTGTGCATTGTCAATATTGTGAATGGTTTGCTTTTAGGTAGTGGAATCGAAAACTTTGCACCACAGAAAGTTGTGCACCTTGGGTCTGAAAGAGCGAGGAAAGTGCTCGTATGGGATTAGTTGTTCTTCGCTTTTACATCCATTTTTTGTTTATTGCAGTGCGTTCCTGTGTGCCAGCCACAATGTCTCCATCAATGAAGTACAAGGAAACCATTAAACATCTCCAAGCCAAAGTAGCAGCACAGCGGACCCACCAGTATTTCACAATGCTCAAAGCATACCACGTCCCCAGCAAACATTTGGGAATCTCACTGTGCCATCAGAAGCAGTTTTTGCATACGTACAACAACTTGAATCTCACTTTCTTGCCATGATTTAGGCCACTGCACATCACCTGAAAGTGTGCGATGTTTTGTATCACCATTTGTCAAGTGTTGGCGATTTTCATTTCTGCTCTGCTGGGTGTCACGCGAAGTTTCTGAAAATGTTTTGCCGGGTTCGTTTATGTTGGCATGTGCGTTTTGTGAACCGAAACTTAGATAGGGTTAGGTTCCAGTCTTCAATCTCAGGCATACAGCTTGACAAGTTCAAGGGTTTGCAATTAGCGGCGGGTTTACACTAAAGTATTCGAGTTGAGCTGCATCCTGCAATAGCTTTGTTATGTTATTACTTCGTTACAGCAGACTTCATTATGGTCTTATATGCTTATATTCAGTTCAACTGGACTAGCCACTCCTTCGTTGCATACATTGTTTAAGTTACCCTCTATGAGGAGTTGGGACAATGTGTATTCGCTCGAAGTGATTTGCATAACCTTAAAAAGAATGTTGGGTATCCTGTCTGTGTTTTGGTAGCAAATGCGGGCGAACTGTACACTTTACTGTGGGTCGCTTGGTCACTGTGTATGCTTTATCTCTCCAGCTCAAGTAATATATCGATAACAAAACCGCTTGTTGAAATGTCTTCAAGTGGTTAAGGAACACAGTATGAAGTGGGCACGGTTCACGTTATCACGCTTTTCGTATTTCAGCTTCTCATCAACCTCTTCATCTCGCCCATCAAAATTTTCAAATGAATACCCAAACTTGTAGCGTTTGATGGGGCTGTGGACGCTGCCATTTTATTTTTATATAGCTTGTGTGTGATAACGTACGATGTAGAGCCTTTGTGAAAAATTACGAGCCAAAGTGGCTTCCTTCTGCTAATTATTAGCCCTGTAATACCGCTCTCGTAGCACCAATTAAGGTCCACAATTCTGGATAAGTGATGACTACAATCTATTTTAGCTCGCAAGCGTCACAGCAACACCCAGACGCAAATCGCTCGGGATCTTAAGTTTTTGAAGAAGGCGATGCATAAGAAGAGCCACAAGACCTGCCAGTGTTGTAGCATAAAGTTTGTGTTTCACGTAGTGAGCAAGCTGCAAAGCCCTACCTTTCTGAGGACAAGCAGGCATCAAGTCTGTTTTTTTTTAATTTTAGGCTAGCTGTTCTTAAGCACAGCCAGCAGACTGCACCTTTGCCTTTCTGCTATACTGTGTCGTGTGGTTTCTGTGCGCTCTTTTTTTCCATGCATTATTTCGGTTAACCCCAGGCGTGATTCGCGACTTCATTGCTGTGTATATGTCACTTCTTCCTTCTTCATCAGCATTGTGCGCTGTGTTTTTGCCATAGATCCTTACTTACCCACTGGCCCGGTGTGTCATACTTCACCAGCTTCTCGGCTTCTGCCAACTCTAGCGATGTGTGCGTTGTCTGTGTTCTCTCGGTATTTGTTACAATTTATTTGTAAGGTGAGATGCAGTTGTTGTCTACCTTTGTCATATTGTGATTTTTATATTCTCAGACTCTACCTTGCCTTTGAATAAAACATTGCGGATACTCTGTGTCTTTGACTGATATATACATTGATCACTTGTTCCAAAAGAAGAACACAAGTGCGATGAATAAAACCGTAGTGAATTATCATTACCTGCATCTCGTTTTAATATATCTTAATCGAAATAAAAATCACGTCACGACCAATTCGCACGAACCACTGAACAAAACAAAACAGGAACTCGCTAAATCAAAACGACCTACAAAAACTATCCATTGGGGCGATGAAAAGTGGTCTGAAATCATGAACTTTAGTCATAGCCGAACGTCGGTTATGCAAAGTAATTCAAAATTTGCGCCAGTAAAACCGAAATAGGAAGCGCACGCCACTTGCTCTCACCAACCACCAGGTGCGCCAGGGTCGATTGGGCCGTCGGCGGCCAACCGGAGTGTCCACTCTTAACCTTTTTTTTATTTCTTTATGGTTTCACACTCGTCGCCGCCGGAGCGCGGCGACAGATGCTAGTCGCGTCTGGTGTCAGACTATAGAGTGTTCGCGTTTTGCTAGCGTAGCGTCGCTGTGCACAGCGTGCACGGGTCAACGTTACGTCGCAGTTATTTGCGCCCTTCATGACGCTCTTCCCGCCGTGTCGCTTGCTATCATTTTGGCATTTTGGCAGCAGAGGCAGCCACGGGAACCAAAAATATACCCCGCGTTTAATCTGGAGAAACCGACCCTCAGGGACTTTCAAGAAAGCGGTGGGCCATTGCATTACGAGTGCAACTGTACCGACACATTAAGGGGCGTCAATCCCTGCATCGGAGCTGCATCGCTGCGCTGCCTGCCTGAGCTGTCCGCGACTCATTGTGGGACCCACGTGGATCCATTTCACATCGGCTGTTCTGCAGGGTCTTTAAAAGGAGCACCGCCTGTCGTTCACCGTCATTTTGGCAGCAGAGGCAGCCACGGGAACCGAGAATTCACCCCACGTTTATTCTGCAGGTTGGATAGTACTTTTCATTATTTCTTGGTGCTTAAGTCTAATTTGCTGCCCTGCTGCCAATTGTTGATTAAGGTGTATCTTTTTTGAGGTGTTTGCTGTGTAGTGTGTGTATTTTTTTCCTGCTGTTCAGAATAATAAATGATGTGACTGAACTTAAGCGGAAAATTGCGGATTTGAAACGTGAATTTCGTAAAGAACTGCGAGAACTCAAACAAACTGTGGAATTTATTGGTGAGCAGTATGAGGCACTGAAGAAAGCATGTGAAGCACTTAAGCAGCAAAATGCCGAGATAAAAGCAGCCTAAGAGCCTCTTTTGCAAGAACTTGAAAAATTAAGGAAACAAGTGTCTGAGTACTCGCTAAAGATAGTGACACAAGATCAATTTTCTAGAAACAAGAATTTTGAGGTGAAGGGTGTTCCTTGCTCGCAGAATGAGAGCCTTGGGAATATTCTGGGAAAAGTAGGTGAACTCCTTGGTATGCCGATAACGAAACACGATATCGATGTTTGCCATCGCGTCCCCGAAAGGAACTCTGGTACTGATAAGAACATTGTGGTGTCTTTCAACCGTCGCTCTAAGCGTGACGCTGTAATTCAAAAAGCACGAAAGGCTAGAATCACTTCAAAAGACATTGGATTTTCTTCCTACCAGTCAGTGTTTGTGAAAGAACACTTATGCCCTCAACTGAAGCAACCACTTGGTATGACAGTTGCAAAGAAGAAAGAAATGAAATGGTGAATTGTGTGAGTGAAGGACGGGAAAGTGTTCGCACGGAAAAATGAAGCTGACGTTGTTAAGATCACGTGAGAAGCAGATCTATCTAAAATATGCTAGTGATTATTACCAACAGCAAATAATATTTCTTCTTAAACGATGGTTGCACCCCATAAACTTGTTCATTTTGGCTACGCCGACTCTCTTACATTTTTGCATTTCAATGCTCAGTCAGCCCGTAATAAACACGACCAGATAGAAGCATTTCTTAGTGACTTGACATTCCAGTTTGATATCGTAATGATAACTGAAACATGGTACTCTGCAGAAGATATTCTTCGTTTGCCAGGTTATCAAAACTTCGTTTTAAGTAGACCAAGCCGTTGTGGTGGAGGAGTCATGTAGATGGTGCCAGAAAAACTTTCATGTAACTTGTTTGCAAATCTTTCCAAAATACCACACGACTATGAAGTGCTAACTATACTATGTGGATGCAATGTTTTCACTGTTTTTTATCGACCGCCTGATGCAAATTGCGAAAGTGTTTTCACATTCCTAGAGGAGCTACTATGTTATGCATATCAAAATAAACTGTGCATAAACATAGGTGGTGATTTCAATATTATTCTGCTGCAATCGAATTCAGTTACTCAAGCTTTAACCTTACACCTTGATTCTTTAGGTTGTGATAACATAATAAAAGCACCCACTCGCGTCAGATGCCTTATTGAATCTCTTATCGACTTATTTATTACAAATAGCCTAGAGCCAAGTACAGTGCTGGTACCATCGTTGCTGATTTAGGTGATCATTTGCCGATTTACATGTTTTCTAAACGAAACATTATTCTTGCAGCAAGACGACGCGAATGTAAATCTTTCGTAATTCAGGAGATAAATCCAAGAACAATGAACGATTTTTGAGATCAGCTTGAAGCCGTTGACTGGGCACCCGTATTCAACTGTAGAAACGCTAACACAGCTTACGATACATTATTGCGCATGATAAAAAACACTTGCACTAGTTGTTTTAAGTTAACAATGATAAAGACACCAAAAAAGCTACGCAAACGTTGGTTAACAAATGAATGTTTGAAGCTAATTCGTAAAAAAAAATGACTTGTATAGCGACTTCGTGTGCTCGAGACGCCCGGATGATCTTTCTGCTTTTTAAAATATTGTAATTTTGTAACAAAGTTTCTTCAAGATGCAAAAAAGGTATACAAGGAAAGACTGTTTAGTGATACGTACTCCAAGGGCGATTTATTTTGGCGGGCACTTAATAAACTTCTAAATCAAAGCAAAAGCAATGAAGAGCTGGAAGTTAGTGGGAATGAGAAGCAGCTAAAGGGTGTTGAAGTAGCAAACCGTTTCAATCAACACTTTACAAGTTTAGAATTCAGCGCTCACAGTACAGATTCTCTCAATTACATGGGAGCGCCCAATCTACACACGGCATTTTTGAGCCCACGACACCTGAAGAAGTTTACTCTGCTTTCAAATCTTTAAAGAACAGTAAGGCAAAGGACATATATGGTCCGCAGATCAAACCAAATAAATTTGCACTAGACTTTCT
Organism: Rhipicephalus annulatus; assembly: GCA_013436015.1. Taxonomy (NCBI): domain Eukaryota; kingdom Metazoa; phylum Arthropoda; class Arachnida; order Ixodida; family Ixodidae; genus Rhipicephalus; species Rhipicephalus annulatus. Next base: position 17,629 of record WOVY01003722.1, on the reverse strand, counting down.
AGTAGATGCACTTGCGCACGTATCCAGTATTTGCATGTCTACTGGTGTGTTTCCGAAAGAAATGAAACAAGCAAAGGTAACTGCTTTGTTCACATCGGGCGACCGAAATGATATGTCGAATTATCGGCTGGTGTCAGTGCTCCCTGTTATTTCAAAAGGTTTGGAAAAGATCATTTGTAAAAGGATTGTGTCATTTTGTGAAAAATATTGGCTAATAACTCTATACCAGTTTGGGTTCCGTAAGGGCCTATCGACGGAATTGGCTCTATTAACGCGGAAGGATTCAATTTTGAATAGCTTCAAAGAGAAAACATTAACATTAGGTGTATTTGGTGATTTTTCCAAAGCCCTTGACAGGGCTACTATGTTAATTTACTAAAAAAGCTGGATTATGGATTATGGATTATAGAAATTATGGATTCCTTGGATTACCACTGGATCTTCTCAGGTGTTATCTGATGGACAGAAAACAATGCGTTTGCATCTCGGGTGAATACTCAGAGCCGCTGAAGCTGGCAGCTGGTGTTCCTCAAGGAAGCATATTAGGACACGTACTCTTGAACATCTATATAAATGATTTAGTGAACATAAGCAGCTTACCACATTATATAATATACGCAGATGACAGCAGCCTTTTCTTCCAGTCGCATAGTACTGATTATTTATCCCAACAAGCTAACTCTGTTCTCGAAACGCTGTATTTGTGGAGCAAAGCAAATTCTTTGCAGGTTAATTCTAAAAAAAAAACAAAAGCTGTTCTTTTTGCACCAACCCAAAAACACGAAAATCAAATCTAAACATATGCTACCGATCAGAACGAATTGAAGTCACGGCTGACGTTAAAACGTTAGGTGTAATCATTGATCAGCACTTATTGTGGGACAAACACATCGAACGCGTTGCAACACTTATGGCGAAAGCATGCGGGACACTGTGTAGGCTTCGGGATGCTCTTCCATCAAAAATACGGCTACTGTTGTATATTACAATATTTATCTCTTATGCTAACTATTGTAATTTAGCATGGGGGAACTACGTCAAAGAAGAATTGCAGGACATTACTTATGCTACAAAAAAGCATTACGGCATGTTATGTGTGTTCCTTATGACAGCCATACGGGTTCATTATTTGGTCAGTTTAATGTTCTCCCATTTCGTTACCATTATGAGTTTAACCTTGCCATGAAGTGTAAAAAAAGTGGTAAACGAGGCTATGGTGCGTTTATTCAGCTTTGTAAGTTAAACAAACCACGTCAACTCAATTATGGCATCACAGAGAGTGAAATTTGTGCTGTCTCCTTTTCGCGAACCATTCATGGAAGCGACCGGCTACCGTACCGTATATCATTACTGCTTAACGATCTTGAGGGGGAGCCCCGCCGCGGTGGTCTAGTAGCTAAGGTACTCGGCTGCTGACCCGCAGGGCGCGGGTTCGAATCCCGCCTGCGGCGGCTGCATTTCCGATGGAGGCGGAAATGTTGTAGGCCCGTGTGCTCAGATTTAGGTGCACGTTAAAGAACCCCAGGTGGTCTAAATTTACGGAGCCCTCCACTACGGCGTCTCTCATAATCATATAGTGGTTTTGAGACGTTAAACCCCACATATCAATCAATCAATCAATCAATCAATCGATCTTGAGGGGGAAAACATAATTTAAATGCTACTTCACGTCGAATGTTGAAGTAGTATTTTCTTAGCCGCGCGGCTTTATGTAATTTTATGCCACACATGTGCTTGCTTTTCCTTTCTTGTTTTTTAAGTATGAAATATTTTTTATTTTTGCGGTGTGTGTGAAAGCCTTCCTACATGCTCTTATGTACTTGAAAATCTGTGTGGTTTCACCATGATGCATATTTTCTACGACTGTGTAAACGTTGTGAACTGTTCAATAAGAACAAGTGTCTTCTGTGTAAGGGAAAAAGGAAACTTTTGTTGTGCTGTCAATTTGCAACACACATTTAAGTGTTTTATTAGTTTGATTATTTTTTCTTGAAAGACAATATGTATATCAATACATTTCAGTTTTTGACGAAGTGTGTTGTCTCCTGCCAAATTCTGTAGGGGCAGGGGCCTTCGTCAAGCCGCTATGATAGCGGCTTTTTGCTCCTGTCCTAGCATTTGTTGTAAATGAATGCTGAAATAAAGAATCAAGATCAGCTTGACATAAACCAAATTTGGTGTTATGGGACGTCAATGGAAGACGAAGGTATATGACTGGTGCAAACATGGTAATCATGACACGTGTGTCATGTAAGAACATGAACACATGCCACGCTCATAATGCGCCCATGGTCATTTCTGTAACTACAAATATACCAAATTTGGTATTTCATGACCTCAATAGATGACGAAGGTAAATGACACGTCCGACCATGATTATTTTTTCCAGAAAGACAATATGTATATCAATACATTTCAGTTTTTGACGAAGTGTGTTGTCTCCTGCCAAATTCTGTAGGGGCAGGGGCCTTCGTCAAGCCGCTATGATAGCGGCTTTTTGCTCCTGTCCTAGCATTTGTTGTAAATGAATGCTGAAATAAAGAATCAAGATCAGCTTGACATAAACCAAATTTGGTGTTATGGTACGTCAATGGAAGACGAAGGTATATGACTGGTGCAAACATGGTAATCATGACACGTGTGTCATGTAAGAACATGAACACATGCCACGCTCATAATGCGCCCATGGTCATTTCTTTAACTACAAATATACCCAATTTGGTATTTCATGACCTCAATAGATGACGAAGGTAAATGACACGTCCGACCATGATGAGCATGACATGCATCTTATGTAAAACTGGACTACAAGCTACGCTCATAGCACGCTCGCTGCCGCTTTGCTCGCTCCACATATACCAAATTTCGTATCTGGTGGCGGGAATACACGATGAAGGAAAATAACACTCACACATAATAATTATGACAAGGAAGTCATGTACGACCTAGTTTACCTACGGCTCGAAACGTTGCGCTGATTTTAAACTGGCATATAAACCTTCCTCATTCGTGCTTCGCAAATCATCGACTCCCACTCTGCGTGGAATTTGCCAATATTTGTACCAAGACAGCCTACACTGGTATTGAGACCACTTAACTTAACGCTTAAATAATTGCGTCCCAAACTATGCGAGGAAACTTTTGACATGCTCAACAGACGTCAGAATAATCGCCTTGAAGCAGGATCTTTGCGACGCATGTCTCAAAACCAGCGCCACACCTTCCGGACGTGCCGAGCATTTTTCGTGCACGTAGGAGCGATGAGTGTGTTCAAACCACAGAACTTGTCTCTGGACACATGAAGACGGGAGCATTCAAATGACCCTGACATGCATACACACGTTTTCCTTTTGCTCAAAATCTAAAAAACTAAGTATCCTTGTGGAAGTGCCCCCTCTGACACCCAAAACAATTGAACATAAATCAGCTTTCTTGCTATTGAAGAAGCATTGCACTGGCAATCTGTTACCCGCTTTTTCGTTTCCTCTAGCTTCAGTTACAGTTTGACTATCGTGCCCATTCACGTCACTATCTTCTGAGACTAGCACTTCCGGCTGTATGTTTTCTGATTTGATGAGTGCGTCCGCCCACTCTTTTTGTTCAGTAGAAGGTAGCGCATCTACCCTAAGCCGAAAGAGAAAAAACATTTTATTAAGTACATATAAGCAAAGCATATGGCAAGTAACCCTAGTCCGAGTTCCCTATGACGATCACGGCGAACAACCTAGCCCGTTGAACCAAGGCCTGGAGGACCTCGGGAGGCTCGTCGCACAGGGTATCGTCCCACAGCTCTTTGGTGTGGATTAGGTGCTGTGGCGCACTACGCCATGACATGAAATGCTGTTAGGGAGCTGCCACAGCCCGGGCAAGAGTCTGCGTAACAGTGAGGGTATGATTTACGCATAATGAAGAGGCTGGCGAACGTATACGTAGGTAGTTGGTGGAGTGCCTCCTCTTTCTTTTCGAGAACGATGGTGAGGGCGGGTGTATGGTGCATGTACCTCTGGTGTAATACATCAAAAAGTCTCGATATTTATTTATTTATTTTCAAATACTGCAGCCCAATGCAGGTCTATTGCATGAGCGGGGTACATACTGTAGGAAAGAATGAGTAACATCAAAACAAGTTCTTCATCATAAAAAGTCACAACAATTATCGCCACATTCTAAGCACAACCGGGTACACAAAAAAAGAAAAAAAGAGGACAACAATGTCATTCCAGTGCCTCCAAGAAATCTGACATATTCCTTTCACGAACCGAACCTGGTAGTTTGTTCCAGTAGACAATAGTTTTCGGAAAGAAACTGTATTTGAACATATTAGTACGCGCGAAGAATGGACTTATGTTAAGATTGTGACCACGTCTAGTTTGCAGAGCATTAGCATACACGATGTAATTATCATTAGAAAGCCGGCATGATGAAAGAACAAAAGAGTGCAAAAGTTTCAAAGAATCAATATCACGCCTAGCGCACAATGGAGATAACTTCAAAGATTTCATTGCAGATGAGGGTGAAAAATCATGGTCATAGCGATGAAAAATGAAGTGAACAGACTTCTTTTGGACAGATTCAATTTTATTCACGTCACCGACTTTGTATGGATTCCACACACACGAAGCGTACTCTAAAATAGGGCGGATGAGTGTTTTGTACATTATTGATTTGGTCGATTTTGGGGATTTAGATGATGTACGTCTTAAGTAACCTAACTTCTTTAATGCTTTCGACGTAATGTAGTCTATGTGATGCGACCATTGCATGTTGTGGGCAAGCATAACGCCAAGCTATTTGTACGTCTGTGCTCGGGGAACTGCGATGTTGTTGAAGGAGTATGCATATCGCGATGATCAATGGCTGTTAGTAAAGGACAAAACTACTGTTTTTGGAAATTAATGCGCATCTGCCAGTCCGAGCACCATGAAAAAAACTGCGAGAAAGAATCCGGAAGTATGGCATGATCATTAGGAGAAATAATTACCTGGTAAAGTAAACAGTCATCAGCGTACAGGCAGACTTGGGACCTAATATTGCTGGGAAGGTCGTTTATAAAAATCAGAAATAAAAGTGGACCGAAAATGGAGCCCTGGGGGCCACCATATGTGACTTTTACGGCTGAGGACGACTTGGAATTGAATGAGACGAATTGAGAGCGTGAGTTTACAAAGCTTGGTAACCAGTCAATCAATTGAGAATTATTTAAAAAATACCTGTAGTTTACCTAGAAGCTTGCTGTGTTTGACGGTGTCGAAAGCCTTCGAGAAATCTATAAATAATGCATCAATTTGATTACCAATGTCTAAATTACTAATAATATCGTGTGAAAATTCCACCAGTTGCGTTATTGTGCTGAAGCCGTGACGAAATCTATGTTGTGTGCAGGACAGAAGATTATTCTTTCAACAAACTCAGTTATGTGTTTATGAATGATGTGTTCGAGCAGCTTTCCAGAATCGGAGGTAAGTGATATGGGTCTATAGTTGGAGAGGAGTTGTCTGTTTGCTGATTTATGCAGAGGCAGGACCTTGGCTAACTTCCAGGACTCGGGAACTGTACTTTAAGACAAAGATTTGTTAAAAAAGATGGTCAAATAACGTGAACACCACAGAGCATATCCCACCAGAAAGCTATTCGGAATATTATCGGGGCCAGTGCACTTCCTCGTATCTAAATTGAGGATCAAGTTTAGGATACCATCTGTGCTAATTACCAGATCGTCGACGGACAGCTTTGGATTGGAAGTTGAAGGGAGAACATTATTGTCGTTCGTGAATACTGACTGAAAATAGGTAATGAACGCACTGGCTATCTTAATCGGGTCCGAAACTGCCTTGTTGTCTAATATAAAGAAAAATGTATCGGTTCTAGTGGGGTTAATAGGAGACCAGAATTTGCGCGGGTTAGATTTTATAAATGCTGGAAGTTCAATTTGGACATGAAAGTTCCTAGCACATTCTATTTGTTTACGCAGATCTATCACAGCAGTGTTAAAGCGACTGACAACATCTGGATTACCTGTCTTTTTCAAACGGCGCAGACGACGAACGCGACGTGAAGTTCGAAGCAAGCTGCGATTCATCCAAGGAGTCTGCAGATTTCTTTTTTTGGTCTTGAGTGGAACGAATTGATCAATGCATGACTTCACGACATGTTCAAATGCGCTAACTTAAGTGTCAACATGACCGTGACTACAAAGTGCCTGCAAAGAATCAAAGTTCAAAGCTAGGACGTCTGTGATAGACTACGTGACGCTAAGCTGCTGTTTAATTAGACGGGATGGAAGCGATATGTGCACAGCTTTGTGGTCAGAAATGCCATCAATGACGTCGCACTGAAATGATGTTTGAACTAAATGAGAACTGAGGAAAATGTAAGTGAAGAGCCTACTTGATCTCAGTCTCACTATGCCGGGTGGCTCGGTGGGTAAGTTTTCGAGCGACCGCGTGAGCGCGATATTTACCCGGCATAAAGGCGTGACCGGGAGCCCAGAGCGGAGAAAAACTTTTATCGACGATTAAGTAATCCTGGCACTTTCTGTGACTGGTGACGGACGCTGCACTGATCAGCTTGCTCAGCCATGCGTTACATGTCTATCCTGTCTCGTCTATCATGAATCTCTGCATTTAGTGTACCCTGACCACCAGCTTGTTTCGCCAGGACAATTCGAAGCTCAAGCCTCAATCTTTTCGATTCACTTTCTTGAGCTGCAGCTTCCACTTTACGCCTGGTGGTCTCTCTCTCTCAAACGCAAGCTGCTCTCGTTCTGCTTTTTTAAATGCGAAGCATTTTTTAGTGAAATTGTCGACTTTGAGCGTATCTATCTTTCTATCTATCTAGCCACCTACGACTTTCAACTCTCCTGGCTGTTTCAATAATGGTATCGTTAACTAAATTGGTATGGCATAACATGGCTGCTTGACAAGCTCAGGTGACTAATCATAACATGAAAATCACATGTATGTCATGAATGTCATGATTTATATTTCATAGTCTTCCTGCTCTTGCGGAACTTTTGTTAACACGCATTGTTGCAAAACTGGTATGGTGTGACATGACTGCATGGTGAACACAAGCAACAGAGCCTAATAATAAAATCATGACATGCATGTGCTGTCATCAAAAGATTACGTTTCACACTCACGATGCACACGCGGCCGCTTCGCTTGCTTCACCCATACCAAATTTGATATTACGGGACGTGAAGGGATGACGAAGGTATGCGACTGGTGCAAACATGATAATAAATGCGTGTCATGTAACACCATGGCTACATGCTACGCTCGTGATGCGCTCGCAGCCGTTTTGGAAGCTTCGTATGTACCAAATTTTGTATTACGTGACATGAACGGACGACATAAGTAAGTGACACGTCTAAACATTATAATCATTACATGCATGTCATGCTACAACATTTCTACTTGCCACAATCAGGATCCGCTTGCGGCCATTTCTTTACATCCACATATGCCAAATTTGGTATCACGTCACGTGAATCGATTAGGAAGGTATGTGACTGGTGAAAACATAAAAATCATGAGAGGCATGCTATGTAAGAACATGACTACATGCCACACTGAAGGCGCCTATATACTGCGATGTTATCCGCCAGCGTTCGTTTCGTCGCGTCAGGCCGACGATGCAACGCTAAGCGCCGATCTGCGTGCCGTATACTCGCGGGCGCGCGCCGCGCTGTGTTGCTTTGACGCATGCGCGTCTGAGCACGCCCGTCGCCCCTCCTCACGAAGAGAGGCAGACATGGTGCTGTCTAGGCAACATCGTCGGCGTGAAATGCAGCATGCGCATTGCGCGCCGACGATGTTGGTCGCGCCGGTCACGCCTATCGCAAGACTATAGAGTGCTGGTGTTTTGCTAGCATGGCGTCACTGCACCCAGCTGCGCGCGCGTTATCGTTACGTCGGTTTATATTGGACTCCTAATGATGCACTCGACGTCATTTCACTAGCTTCACATATACCAAGATTGATATTACGAGATGTGAATGGAAGACTAAGGTATATGACTGGTGCAAACATCATAATCATGAGATGAGTGTCTTCCAACATGACTACATGCCACGCTCATGATGCACTTGCCGGCGTTTCGCTAGCTCCACATATACCAAATTTGGTATTGCATGACGCGAACGGACCACGAAGGTAAATGACACGCTTAAGAATGATAAACAACCCATGCTTGTCATGTAAAACATGACGACGTTACGCTCATAGTGCGCCCACGATTGTATCGCTAGCTTCACATATACCAAATTGTGTAGAGCGTGATGTGAACGGACGGCGAATTTAGGTAACATATCCAAACTTTATAATCATGGCATATGTATCGCAAAAACTTTGAGTACATGCTACGCTCATTCACGCTCCCAGCCTTTTCGATAGCTCCACATATACCAAATCTGGTATCAGCTGACGTGAATAGATGAATGTAAATGAAATGTGTAAACAAGTTAATCATGACATGGAAGACATGAACTGCATAATTTAACTGCGCCTCGTAACGTCGTGCTGATTTTAAAATGACATATTAGCCTTCCTGCTTCGTGTTTCGCTTATCATCGATTCTCACTATACGTGGGATCTGCCACCTTTTACGCCTTGCCTGTACGAGCTCCCAACAATCCCAAAGCCTCTCCTCATCCACGCCAGAATCCTTAATCGACGGTATCAAATGCGACTCGCTTTGTATCATGGCGTTGTCAATAATCGGCTCCTCGCAGAAAAGCACTAAATCTGGCTTTCTCTATTTGTTCAAAAGCATGGTCACCCAGTGCTGCCTTCCGGGCTTTTACTGTTTTGAAGGTACCCCTAATAAGCATTGCCTTCACAAACCAGTACGGATCTACCCTATTGGAGAGATATCACCATCTATCCAAAAACACCTGGTAGAATCTCTGCGGAAATCGAGCACTTACATACCAGAAGAGAACGCCGCCGAATCTAACCAAATCCCGCATCTGGCAACCAGTTGATGTGACCAATCAGCGGGGTACAGGCAACCACCTCGGCGCCGGACAAAGATACAGTGTTGCGAAGCTTCTTGCTCACACAAAGAACATGCGATTTATTCCAACAATTACGAGACTGGGAAACTAGGCGAGCAGACGCAGCTTTACACGGCTCACGAGAGGGCCAGCGCAGAGAGCTCCAAGTGCCACGCGACCCGTTTTTAGGGGCGAAGCTCCTTAAAAGGCCACTCACAAGGTTTCACAATTTTGAGCTGACAAGCGCAATGCGTTAACGAGGCGTTCATGATCACGTCTGCCAAACTTTGCAACGCTACGCGCCGCGGAAATGGGTCAAATTTCAAGATGAAAGCTACTCCCCCTCCCCTCTGCTGGCGCATGCGTTGAGAATGAGGGCGTGACGTAGGCGTAGGAATGGCCCTACGTACACGGCAATGCAGTGACCTTGGTCCTCTACGTCGACGAGTCTGTTCGAACGTTGTCAGCAGTATACCACGTGACATGGCAAAAATAATTTAACGCGACATGCGTGGTTTATGTTTATGCTTTAGAAGATGAATAAAACTTGAAATATATAATAAGACACAATGAAAAATTGTGCACGTTTTTCTTTCATTTTTTCCGTGAAATGCTACGAGATGCGGAGCTAATGTGCCAGCGTTCCGCATGCGTTCGTGTCCCCGCGATCAGCGCATTGAGCCGACGACCGCCGTGGAACGCTCTCACGCGTTCGCGCACTCATTGTGCTCATCTACTCCACCGCGTTTAGGCCAGAGTTTATAAACCATCCCTCAGAAACAGGCAGAAGACCACAAAATAATGCTGGTCAACAAAGAAACGCCACTCGCGTGCACGGGGGCTGGGCTTGTTCGGCACGTCATGCGCACGTCACGTCTTGGTCGGATGCTGGAGAGTGTGGGGAAGAGATTTGGCTTGCGAAGGCTACGCGGAGGAGCGGCAAGCTTTCGAGCTCGCCTCCTCTCACCCTCGCTTCACGCCGCTTCAAAAAACCTGTTTTTTCCGCTCGTAATAACGGATTAGAAAAATTTTTGTGGCAAAATGTTCCTCATCGGACACCCAACAACTTCCGCTGTCTAACTGAAATTCGGTATGGGGCCTCGTGAGTGGCCCTTTGAAGCGGCACCCGTTCGTTCCTCGTAGTAGTAGTAGTAGTAGTAGCTGTAGCGTGTAACCAGCCTTAGATTTTGACCTCAAAGGTGGTGCCGGTGGAAGATTTTTTCTTTGCGTTGTGGAACAATAAAAAAATGGCAGCATATCCACGGAGTGATTGATGGATAGTGGGGCGAAGCTTCCGTCCATCCATGCGTGCGTCTTTGTGGCCGCCCATGCGTCCATCCGCCCGTCCGTGCCTGCATCTGTTCGTGCGTCCACATGTTCATCTGCGCGTCCATCCCTGCTTTCGTCCATGCATCCGCTCCTGTGTCCGTCAATGCGTCCATCCGTCCGTGCAGCCATCCATGCGTCCGTCCATGCATCTCTCTGTGTGCCCGTTCGTCCACCTATTCAACACTCCAAGTACCACCATATCGCATCTGTTCATCATATATTCCTCATATAGAAGCACCGCCATACAGCGTACATTCAAAGGACTGAACGAGAGGAGGCACACGCACACTTTCTTACGGCTCTCGCGTCGTGTCTACTTCCCACCTTTAACCGCCTAGAGTTCATGGTATATACTAGTTCACTGTATTCATGGCACTGTGGCCCAACGCACGCCAAACCTTTCTAAAAACCTAGGAGGATACGCCCAGTGAGTATAACGTAGCAACCCTTTCTTCTAATATGAACCTCAATGTACATGTCAATGGCTGCCAAAGGGGAAAGAGACAGGAGCGTTCGGCTTTTAGTTAACACGCACGCCATGAACTTTTTATTGCTCAACAAAGCACAGGAGAAATCTTCCACCAGCAGATGTGGACGCTGCTATCAAGCCACTTGTGCCAGACTAACGAGTCGACGAGAACTACGCACGTACAATTGCGTACAATGACAGAATAGTAGCCTGCGTCGCAATGCTCAACCGACAAGCTGGAGCTCAACGAGTGAACGCCATTTCATTTCATTTCATTTTATTTCCTTAAAGACCCACGAGGGGGTATTACATAAGAGGTGGATAATTATAAATACAAAACATAGAAGCCAAAGATTTAACATAGAAAGTGCTTACTGATATTTTCTATGAACGATAATGGGCAGGGAATGGTTGCAATTTAACTGGGAAGGCCATCCCAGTCTGGTGTGGTACGTGAAAAAAACGAGGCAGAAAAAGTAGAAGTCCGGGAACGTGGCCGACCAATTTGAAGCAAATGGCTCGTGCGGTGAGATATGCGTGTTGCGGGAACGATATAAGGTGGGGCATGCAAGGGACTATGAAAAAGTTTGTGGAACAATGACAGGCTGGCAATACGACAGCGAAGTTCTAGACCTGGTAAACCTGATACTGCTTTAAATCCAGATACGCTGAAAGTGGAAGAGTTTGAACAGTGAATAAATCTAGCGGCCCGGTTTTGAAGCGATTCGATGGCTTGTGTAAGATAAGATTGTCGAGGGTCCCAAATTGGCGATGCGTATTCTAGTTTAGGACGAACAATGGATTTGTATGCTTCTGATTTTACGTGTTCTGGAGCGAGTCGTAAATGGCGTTTAAGGAAACCCAGTGTTTTATTTGCAGATGAAATGATATTAGTGACGTGTATGTTCCATGAAAGATCACTACAAAGAGTGACGCCCAAATACTTGTATGACGGAACATTTTCTGGATGGATGGCGTTAACTGTGTACGGATGTACAAGTGGCATGCGACGGCGATGGAATGAAACGACGTTACATTTACTCGGGTTAAGTTGCATGAGCCAGCACTCACACCATTCCTGGAGGCCGTTTAGGTTGGCTTGTAAGGATGACTCTTTTGAAGTGTCAGTAACAGTGTCATATATAACGCAGTCATCAGCAAACAGGCGGGTTTTACAGCTTAGGTTGAAAGGCAAGTCATTTATGTATATAAGGAATAAAAGGGGACCAAGAACCGAACTCTGGGGTACTGCGGACGTTACTGGAAGATGATTAGAGGTATGGTTGTTGATATTAACAGACTGGGAGCGGTTTTTAAGGAATTCTCTGATCCATTTTAGTATGTTCGGATCAAGATTTAACTGTTAAAATTTAGTAACAGTCGAGAATGGAGTACTTTGTCGAACGCTTTGGAAAAATCTAAGAATACGACATCGGTTGTAAGTTACACTCCAGGTTAGTATGCAAATCATGAACAAATAAGGCCAGTTGCGTTTTACAAGAGAAACCTCTGCGGAACTCGTGTTGTGCTGAATGAAAAAAATTGCCCGCAGCTTCCCTCGGGGGAACACTGAGGAGGATGCGGAGCATATAATTGGTTAACGGGGTGTTAAAGTGCGACTTACTTGGGTCTATGGCTAAATTGGTTAACGTGGTTGTGAAATGGGGTGTTAAATTGCGACTTACTTGGGTCGATGGCTAAATTGGTTAACGTGGTTGTAGGAGGGGGTGTTAAATGAGTGAACACGTACACACGTATGCGAAAGGGCGGCGCTGGTCGAAGGGACGTCGATCATTGCGTTTGTGGATTCGTTGGAATTCATTTCACCGCGACCTTGGACGTCGACGCGCCGTACAAACCAACCGACGAGCGGCAACTGAGCGAGCGAGCGCCGACTTTGAGTATATATACAGCGCGACGGCGCATGCACTGTCAGCTGTCGAATGTTCGAGAAAGGGAGAAGCGCAACGGCGCATGCGCGCGCGTCAGCTGCCGATGTTCTCGAAGCGCGACGGCGCATGCGCGCGCGTCAGCTGCCGATGTTCTTGAAGCGTGACGGCGCATGTGCGCTACATTATACGGCTAGCGAATGTTCGTGAAGAGGAGAAGCGCACGCGGTGTGTAGAGGAGGAAGGGTGCACAGATGGTAGAGGAGTGAAGCGCGCGCGGTGTGTAGAGGAGGAAGGGATGCACAGATGGTGGAAGAAGGCGGAGGAAGCTTGCGGACGGCGCCGCACTACAAACCTCGAGTATTAGATGCTCCGTATCTAAAAAAACTGTTTGAATCAAGAAAGTCTATGATATGCGTGAATATGACGTGTTCCATGATTTTAGAGGGCACCCTGGTTAAAGATTTGAGACGATAGTTTAACGGCGAGTTTTTCTTACCCGATTTGAAAATTGGAATGACCTTCCCGTTCTTCAAGTCATCTGGTAGGCGATCTGTTAAAAGTGACTGTGCGAAGAGCAAGCACAGCAAAGATGCACAAATATGTTTTGTAATCTCAAGGACTTTGGAGTTGATTTCGTATACCAGAAGAGAAGGAAAGTTTTAATTTGTCGATTAAGCACATAATTCCATTACCAGTGAATGATACCGGTGGCAAAGCACATTCTATAAGAGAGGCTGGTATTGTAAATGTCACGTTACTTTCTTTAATAACACAGATGAGAAAGTGTTGTTGAAGATGTTAGCGCATTGATCATCGGTGAAAACGTGACCCGATTCACTGGTAAGAGTGATTGGGGCAGTATTCGAGGGGTTCAAAACCTGCCAAAAGTTTTTTGTGTTGTTAGTCAGCATGCTTGGTAAGTCAACGTTGAAAAAAAGAATTCTTTGCGTCTTGAACTTCGCATAAATAAGCTTTTTCAGCTGCGCAGTATTTCTGCCACTTTTGTGAGTCTCCTAGTCTTTTTGCTAACCTATACAGACGTTTTTTCTTCTTTTCTATTCTTTTCAGAGTTCTAGAGAACTATGGCTTTTGGCAGTTTGCGCGGAAGCGGGATTTCGGAATAAACCTGTCAGTCCATTCATTGACCTTGTCCTTAAACAGTGTCCAGTTTTCTTCGACGGACCGGGAAAAAAGTAGTTTCTAAACTGGATAAGAATGCGTAAAGCGCCAAATTTATTGCTTCATGATTCCCCTTGTCGTACAACCGATTCTTTTTATGGATGTTTTGACGAATTAAAGGTTTAAATGCAAATTCGGTATGGATGAGCTTATGGTCACTTATTTCGGGGAGATGAACAATCGAAACCATGTCATATGGGTGACTGGTTAGTATTAGGTCCAAAATATTTTCACACTCTTGTGTTACGCGTGTTGGTGCAGTTACCATTTGTAAAAGATTAAAATTTAAACAAACGTCCAGGAAAGCCCCGGCTTCGCCTTGTGCCTGTGATGTTATGATTTGGTTAAGCCATTTAATACCCGGAAAATTAAAATCACCGAAAAAAACTGCGGGGGCGTTGGGATACTTTTTTGTAACTTCATTTAGGACGTCGGTAAGGTTATTAGAAAAGTCAGGACAGCTATTCGGGGGCCTGTAGCAGACACCAAGTAATACTGACTGGGGCTTAGCAGATCAAAGAATCCAAATTATTTTAAGGTGAGATGACAGCTTAACTAACGAGCAGGTTATTTTTTGGTTTATGGCAATAAGAACTCCTCCTCCCTTGTTATCTTTTCGATCCTTCTGAAATAGCTGAAATTTAGGCAAATCAAACAAGACCTCTTTATCAGAGACACTGTCATTTAATCAAGTTTCGGTCATTATAAGAAAGTCGCTGTTGAATGACAAAGCCAGATTCGAAATATGTTCGCGCTTGGGAATGATACTTTTAATGCTACTGAAAATCACAGAAAACGATAAAGTTGATTTGGGGACAAATTGGGGGGAGGTTGGCTTTGGTCGAGGACGGGATGATTGCTATTTTAATTCTTTCACAGACTGCGATGTCTCGTCAAAGACATAGCGTTTAGTTCCGAGAAAGAGGGTTTTGAAGCACACAGTGAAAGCTGTTGACTTAGTTCTTGCAAAAGCAATTAGTTGTTTGCACGCATGACGTACAGCAGGGGAGAAGTCCTCGCCCACGCTGAGGCCTATGTCTTTGAATTTGCGGCCGTTGGAAAAAATAAGTTCTTTTGTCTTGGATGATTGAAACTTTACATTTATGGGTCAAATGTGGTTTTCTGAGAAGCGCCCGAGGCGGTGCACACGCTCAATTTTTGAGGGAGGAATTGTTAGTTGGAGTGTGTCACAGCAGTGACGGACGATTATTTCTTCCGAGTCCGAATACGTTTCAGTTTTAGTAGTATCCGGAATGCCATAAAATATAAGATTGTAACGTCTCAAACGGTTGTCACTGTCATCTACACGGGATTCGAGGTTACAGATCTTATGAGTCAGTTCGTTTGTGAGTGTCTTTAGGTCAACCAGCTCTGTGTGAATGGATAAAAGGGCAGTGCAATGTTTTTCAAGGTCAGTTATGCATTTGCACAAATATGTTATTTTTACAGATTGGCCTCCCGTCACTAGGAGGCCAAGACGCCGAGCAGCGGCGGCGTCTTGGCCTCCTAGTGACGGGAAACTGAGAGCGAACGGCTCAAAGGTGAAGGTGCCGAAACTCGTGCTGCGGCGATTTAGCCAAGCCGCCATGGAGTGGCAGCCTTTCTGGGAGCAGTACCAGCAAGCCATACACGACAATGGTGCTCTTTCTAACGGAGAGAATTTTTTGTATTTGCACTCGGCGCTTTCTGGGATATAGCAGCGACAGTGGCTGGTATACAAGCGACCGCAGCTAATAATAACATGGTCATCGAGCTTTTGAAGGAGAGTTTCGAACGCCGGATGTGCTCAATGAGGAGCATATTATGCAGTTACTGGACCTGCCAACTGTACGAAGGAGGCACGAGGTAAGAGATCTACGTCTCCTCTATGACCTCATGCATCGAAATATAGCCGCCCTCACGACTCTTGTAGTCCAGACCGACAGCTACGGAGCAATGCTGAGGCGCGTTTCGCGCCTCAGTCTTTTGAGCCTCATATGTTTTTTGCACCTCAGTCTCCCGCACCAACTGGCTGAGAGCTTCTACGTTCACTACCGCATCACAGGTGCCGACACGGAAGAAGCAGCTGAAGAATTGTATCGAGAAGCACTGGGCATAATGAAAGGGGCAAGCATGTCCCTTCAAAAGTGGCACTAAATTGCAAAACTTTGCAGGAGATATTTCTTAATGAGAAGTCCCACGAATACAGCGTAGTGCCCCACAAGCAGTACCGCGCATTTGCTAGGACTTGTGTGGGATAAAGAAGGCGATCACCTTACCTTTTCTATAGAGCCCATCTTAGATTTCCTTGACATAAACTGCAACATCAAAAGATTCATTCTTCAGGCCTCAGCGCGTATTTTCGATCCCTTAGGTCTGCTTTCTCCAGTCACTGTGACTGCCAAACTGCTGTTACAAAAGCTCCGGGAAATGTGTGTTGGCTGAGATACAACATTGCCCAACGAGATGCAAGCAATGTGGACGCGATGGCACACTGCACTGCCTCAATTTAACGGCGGTAACCATCCCAAGGTGTTGTGTCAGTGGTGAATGCGACAAGATAGATTCATGTATTTTCTGATGCAAGCTGCAAGGCATTTGGAGCCGTTGCATACTTGCGTGTTTGTCGACGGGGCATTTACAATTCAAATTTGATCTTGTCAAAATGGAGAGTAGCCCTACTCAAGGAGCTTTCGTTCCAAGACTGGAATTGATGGGTATGCTGATGGGTGTCCGACTGAAAGACTAACTGGCCCGATCATTTAGACTACAAGTGGTTTCTGTGGACAGATTCAACCATCGCACTTCACTGGGTCCGGGGCTCTGCAACCAGCTACTAACGCCATCAAGTGATAATATTTCCAATAAATGGATGGATGGATGAATGGATGGATGGATGGATGGATGGATGGATGGATGGATGGATGGATGGATGGATGGATGGATGGATGGATGGATGTGGCTGTACCCTTTAGATCGGGCGGTGGCTAACGCTACCTAGCCGTAATACTTAGTGAACTACCACCGAGATTTATCTTTTTTTTCAATAGATGTGTATACTGTCACTTTGCAATGAGTGTTTTATTTTCTTTCGGGCCTTAACTTTAGCCACCAATCAGATAACCGTCTTCTAGTTAACTCTACCCGCTCAAACTTTGTTTTGCCCTCCCTGTCTCTGAACGCAGAAGTTTGAGAAACTCTGCGCCATCATCCAGAACTACAGGGTGAAGCCAGTTACAGAACATTATCAAGTGTTCGGCAGTTTCCTCCTCCTCTCCGCATGCACTGCATACCGTGTCCACCACTTCGTATTTGGCCCGATATGTCTTGGATTGCAATACTCCTATCCTGGCCTCAAACAGTAGAGAACTACATCGAGTATTCTCATCAATCCTTTCCCTTGGCAATTTCTTGCTTAAATGTTTGATAGATCTCTAGTGCGGACTTCTTAATCTTGCCAATTCTCCACATGTCAGTCTTCATTTCCTTTATCTTCTTCATAACTGATAGTTGTTTTTGGTTTGGCTCCCTGCTGTTTTCTAAGTATTTACCGGTCAATTTTCTAGTTCGCTTCCTCCACTTTGTATCAACATTCTTCATGTACAAGTAGCTGAAAACTTCCTAAACCCAACGCTCCTCCCCCATTTCTCTCAATCGCTTCTGAAATTTTATCTTGCTGCTAGCTTCCCTGCTCTCAAATAATATCCATCCCATACCACCTTGTACTCCCTGATTTAGTGTATTCCCCGTGAGCTCCTAAGCAAGACTACCTATTCTACGTTG
>WOVY01003720.1:0-19628 GCA_013436015.1 Rhipicephalus annulatus | reverse complement strand
ATTTGCTGGGACATTGGTGAAAAAAACTGTCTTAATGCAGTGGCAAGTCTGCAAAAACGTAGAAAAGAAATTAAAGTGATTGTACTGTTCAACTAACGCTATCTCTGGTGAGGTTACGTGCAACAATAAAGGAAAGAGACCAGCTCTGACAGCGCTGTGAAGTCAGATGCACTCTATAGTGAGTACTCATTTCGCCTTTTGGAGACGAGACACTCAAACAATGTGAATTGCCTACGACATATGATGCATTTTCTCTCTCTATCCCTCACTTCATTTTGCACTTGAGTAATCTTCGCCTTTGTGTCATTCGTCGAGGTGCTCTCTTAGTAGGTAGCTGGTAAACTATAAGGCTGAAAGCAACTTGGCTGATTTGTTGCACAGACGGCAAGGAAGGCATCGAAAGCGCTGTAGCAACTGGCACTTGTTTCGAGCGCATGATAAAAGAGAACAGAAACGTATGGCGCGAGACCGTAGCGATGAAATTTCGAATACACTATAGTTCGTTAAAGAGCACGTTTCAGTGGAGTACATTTTTCGTACAGCAGACCCATGAAAAGAGGATCAACATCTAAAATTCTTTGTGACGAAAAACACATAAAAATTGAAGGATGGTGCTTTTTACTCATTTTTTTGTCCTATACACTGCCCGATTTGCTTGTGTGTAATAGCTTTTTATTCGTAAGTGATTGTCTTTCTTTACCATGTAAGAGCTCGCTCAATATTTTGCTTTAAATCACTCACGTGCAAAAATAGCGGCAATGTACCAATCTTGATTTCGTTTTGTGTGCACGCCTTTTCACAGCCACCTCGTTTGGGGAGGTTTTATTTTGAGCCCACTTGCTATCGCAGTCATTCTCATGCGAGGCTCTAGTGGCCACTCAATATAGCCCGTCGGAGTGCAAAACTGTACACATCATAGTTGTGCTTGCGAAATCTTAACGCCAGGTCGCCCGAAATCGGGTTATTTTTGTTCGTGATTGACGCGTAATTTCTTGGCCTTGCAGAAACACATCAAGAAAAATAATATAGCGAACTTTAACGACATTCGCGCTGCCGAATAGATGAAGGGAAGAATTGACAGGTTGCATTCCTTATAAACTGTATGTGGCAATTATTAGGAATGCAAGTAGCTGTAGTTTTCTGCTACACTGATCGATCATTAGTCATTTAAGTAACGGCAAAAGGTTAAACTTGCAGGAGCTGGGAGAGGAGAAGAATGACGGAAACTTCAGACCTCTTGTCTGCAACACACGGTGCTCTGGAATGGCCAGGAGAACGCGTCGCGCCCAACAACCATGCACGCACGAGATCCGTGATTGTTGGGCGGACACGCGTTCAAATTTATCCGCATTTGATGAACTACTACTCGACACGGATGACGCATGCGACGGAGCAGCACGGGACTGGGCAGATGGCCTCGAACTCTGCCGCTCATCGCCAGCGAGTTCTTACTGGAATCCTGTGCGCTTCTTCCGCACAATGGACATAGTTGTGGCCAACACGTGCTCAACGCGCGTTTGGTAGTTCATTCTGAAAGGTTTTATTTTGTGTTTTTAAAAGAAAATAATACTTATTGTCGAAAGCGATCGGGGGATAGTTTTTCACTTTTCGTATATACGATACTTAAATTGACGATTTCGCCTTTTTGAGCAGGGTTCCTATACAGCAGTCCTGAGTGCAGCCCACGTGTGTTAGACAAGCTGGCCATGCATGGCTTGCGCAGCGTTCGCTATAGTTTGATAGATAGCACTCGTGTTATTTACCTACATATCCCAGTTAATAAAGCTTGGTTCGGATAAGTTTGAGATAAGGCACGGGTCTCTAGCACTTGTGTGAGGCTACCCATGCTGGTCAGTATGTGTTGAGTTATAATGGCGCTCATCGCAATAGGTGTGCAGATTTGTTTCAATTTGGAGACTGTTATTGGTATGTTTGTGAATACCTGACGCCACTCCCCAGTAAAAAATTCTGTGTATATGACATATGGGAAATGCTTTCTGTTAAATTGCAGCTTTGGGTGAGATTTCGTCCTCTGGTCGAGGTGAGTTTCACACCCCTTTTTAAAACTATAACTCTGCTCCTTCGAGATAAGTTAATGGAAATGACTGGGTGCTTGCTTTTGCCTTAGATTACGACTCACGTTGACTTCATTCTCTAGCTGGTCTTCCTGCTAATTATGCATATCAGTTTAAGTAGGTGTATATGTTATAACACTTAGTTGGTTTGACATCCGAGCTAATCGTTTGGAGACTACAATATCCCAATTGGACAATTTCGTTAGCCTAGTTAAGCTATAGTTATTCACGGTAATCAGGCTGCTTGGTGTGCCTCTTCCAAGCCATTCCAAACTGTAACTTTTCTATGTCTCACCAACTCTCATAATTTGCAAGATGACCACAGGAACACTTCTTGCGTTGGTAGTACGAGCTGAATACACACGAGCTCTACACGGCCCGGGCCTTGCCTGAGCTGCGTGAATCAATGCAAGCTTGGAAAAAAGTTTTTCGGAGTACTTTATTCCGCCCTTCTTATCTACAGAACCTTAGCGCTCTTGAACATAGGAAATAAAATGATTCAAAAGATTGTTACCTAAATAATGTTTATATAATTGAAAAACTAATACACTACTGTAAAGGACAGAAACAATCTATTTCTAAACATATTCAAATTTTAAAAGAATGTTGAAAATGATGGGCCGCCTGTTTTGTGGGCGAAGCCTCGCGATGGTTTTCACAAGTCACTAAAGAATAGCCAACCAAATAACATTGTATAGAACATTGGTCTTTATCACTTTGAGTGGCGCTTGAGCCCTTAAAGAGCTCATTCATTTTAAACCCTGTCATTGAGTCGGTGAATTGCTTTTATAAACAAGGCACCACCTGGCACATTGCCTCTGCTTCGGAGTCGTTTTTGCTAAGGTGTTGTGGAAACCGCCCAACCAACCAACCGAGTAAAGTGTGTTCATCGTGTGGACGTATCATACAGCCGTCATTTCTTCGGCATGGAAATTCGTTATTAGTTCGTTACGAAAAATATTTTGTATGTGCTGCAGTCAAATCACTGAACTTTTGATAATTTGTTGTAATAAAATCTACAAATGCTTTTGTTCCTCATAACGGTGCACAGGTATTCGCCATATTTGTTTCTGAAAACTTAAATATAAGGGCGTCCTTCCTAGTAAAAAATTGGCCCTGTATCTGTATGTAATCTGCGAATCTCGTCGAAAGACGATATCCTTGCGAGTGGAGAGAGTGAACAAATCATTTAATTTATGTTCTGCGCAAGAAAATTGGTGAATGGTATTCCGGAGGTGCTGTGATAGAGTGCCTCAAGCGTGATGCGGAAGCGAACGAGCGCATCAAGTCACGCCACACGTGAGACATGAGTGACACCTGGCAGTTTTCTTGAAAAAGGAAGCGCGTGGCTCCGAGACGAGTGTTCGTGCCCGACTCAGAGGTGATAAAGTGTAGAAAGCAAGGCGACGGATAGGTGCCACCACCTTAGCAAAGCGTAGGAAACACCCACCTTTTCGTGCAGGGTTGCATGGTAAGCGCAGCGTGATAAGCGCTACGGTCCTTAAAATTGCTTAAGTATGCCTTTTCTAGTAAAGAAGCACATGCAGATTATATACGTGTTGTCATGGTGCCCCAGACATGCATAATAAGTGATTTTAATTGACAATTGCATCACGCATGAACGCTGAATCCTGAGCAACTTTGGTGGGCGCTGCGGATTGGGTCGACTGTTTAAAGTACCCGGTGCCGTTAGGAGTGGACAAACAGACGAATGTATAGACAGACAGACAAATCAAACTTTTTTTGCGTCGAAGATCCCCAAAAAAGACAATCGTCTTTAATAAGAATTGATACAATTTTACGAACCGAAGTCACGATGTGATAATGTGAAAGCCGTGGATGGTAGGAACTCGGATTATTTCCGAGTACCTGCGCCCTATGTAACATGTACTCGTACAGATACGTACACGGGTGTTCTTGTACTTCTATCTAATCATAAAGTGGAAGTGGCAGCCAGGAACTACACAGGTGCCCTAGAGATAGCACCTCGATACCTTGCCAGCTAAGTTACCATGGCTAGTGCATCCGTCGATACTACAGCTGTTTCCACGCGAAAACGTCATATGAACTGTGAAGTAAAAAGTTCAGCAACCGGCGCATTCATACGACGGTACCAATATTTGTGTGCCCAAGCGATCTCATCAACGGTCAACGTCGTTGAATACCGTTATGGTAGTCAACCAAAAGACTGACTTTTCCCCATTCAAAAATACCGAACTAGTCCCCGCCCCCTAAGTTCCATTATCACATGACATTAAAATTTAAGTTGCACATAAGTGATGCGACAATATCACGTGA
This sequence comes from Rhipicephalus annulatus, assembly GCA_013436015.1. NCBI lineage: Eukaryota > Metazoa > Arthropoda > Arachnida > Ixodida > Ixodidae > Rhipicephalus > Rhipicephalus annulatus. The sequence goes on along the minus strand of WOVY01003720.1, from coordinate 15,255 downwards.
CATACATCTTTTTATGGTCTAGACACCTGTAGACACCCATTGATCTTGCATACGTTGCGTGTGAGGTAGCTTTGTAGAGCTTTTTTTTTGCGGTTTTCCTATCGCCACACGTGTGATAAGAGTGTGCCACGTACGCCTTGCGGCTCCTTTTAGACAATTGAAAATTTTTTTTGTGCCTCGCATTCACAATACTGAACGCGCATCCCCAATAAACTATAGACCGATTATAGTCAGAAGTCTAGGATACTACGCGGTTTGTTTGAGGAAGGCTGGGCGGCTTTATGCCTTATCAATCTTGGCTAACTTTACCGCACAAAACAAGTTTCCTTACTATGTATATATATTTTAATGTCAGGCTTGAATAAGCATTCGCTCGCTAGCTCTACAAGAAAAACAGATTGAGGGATTGATTGATTGATTGATTGATTGATTGTTTTTGATTATTTATTTATTTATTTATTTATTTATTATTATTTATTTATTTATTGGGGGGTTTAACGCGTCAAAACCCCATATGATTATGAGAGATGCCTAGTGGAGAGCTCCGAAAATTTTGACCGCCTGGGTTTCACTACCGTGCACCTAAATCTGAGCACACGAACCTCCAGCATTTTCACCTCCATTGAAAATTCAGCCGCCCCTACATGAGAAACAGTTGTTAGGAACAGGGATGGGTGTCAGTGGCTTAAGAGTCATCATTGCCTGTACATCTGAGTCCTCCTTACCTTTCTCTCCTATGATGTTTCCTCTATTTTGCCTTTCGAATGCCTAGTATCCTGTAGTCAAGCTCAATCCAGTGTCTGGCGTGACACCTTTACTGCGCATGCGCGTCCCCTCAGTCTCTGTACTCTGCTCCTCTCCCCCCTATCTCACCTCTCAACGCCGACGCAGGCAGTGGCTGTTAAGCGACGCTCTGCCCCCTCGTTCTCCTCTAAGCGTTCCTTCCCCACGCCGTTTACACCCCCATTGCACATGTGCCCCTCTCCTACGCTCCATCATATCTCGCCTCTCAACGCCGAATCAGGCAGCGTATGCTAGCGAGTTTAATGAATGAAAAAACTGACTTCTCGATCTGAACAACCGTTCACTGGCCACCCCGTATATTTATGCACTGGATCTGGATCTTCTAGGCAGTGCCGGTAGGATATAACTCCTGTGCGTTGTTGTAGAAGAAAATTTCGAAGCGTGCGCGTTAGCTAAAAGCGGAGGTGGGGTCTATGCGTCAAAATCGGAGTCTTCTGTTCCTTATTGCCCGTTAGCAGCGACTGGCTTTGTGCAGCAGGAAACACCGGTCCATCACTGCGTGGTTTGTGCCTGCCCGGATTTCTCTCCTGTGCCCGCCGGGATAAGCGCCAGCGTCAACGCCACCGCCAGTTTAAGTGTTATCGCCCTGTGCTTCTAATCTTCACATGGTTCGCTTTAGTGGGAGATGGTGTAAATTTTGTGTCGTTCACATTTGGTTTGCTCTGAGGAATAAAGCTTCAGTTGATACTCACCGCCTGTTCATGCTGCCCTCTTATTTCGACTTTATTTCCATTTCTCACGCCGTACACTAAGAACCAGCACGAACGACGAAACTCACCAATCCTCTGTATGTACCCCTTGTTCACGTTCAGGATGTCTAAACTATCGGAGATTCGATCAAGCTTAGGATATTTTTAAAAAATGAATTTTATGGCGCAGTAGCAAGTTATATAATCCACACAATTTTCTTTGGTGAGATGTATGATGGTTGACCTTTACCGCAGAAGAATACGCGGTAAAATTCCCCACCATAACCTTAACTTCCTTCTTAGGTTGTTTTCGCTCTGAAGACGCATGGAGTCTTTTTGTTCGCAGCGCATGGCAGCAACTGCAACGGCCCAGTGAAAGTCCTTTCACAAGATCACCCAAACGCGTGTTTGACAGTGCCACAATTAGCTATCACCCTTATTCAGATGCGTCGATTTTGCATCACGCATAGTACCTTGACTTCAAAGTCTAGGTCACATGATGCCTTTGTTTGTGCCAGATACTGCTCGTCAAGCACCATTCCTACTTGAGAAATCGATCAAAGCAAATGCTATGAAATTGTACGTTCTCCTTGCGTGCTACTTGTACGTGAAATTGTAATAACAACAACAAACACAACCATGATGATATAATTTTTCATATCAATGATAATATTCGCACTATTGTTAATAATATTGTTATACAAATAAATATAGCACCTGGTACTATATAAACTCTTTATTTAGGGCGAACTTGTGCCCGTAAACTCAAAGCTAAAAGTGGTCAGCCAAGAATGCCTCTTGCTCGCTGACTCCAACTTCGTCGGTCTGTTCCTCTGCCCCTCGAGTCTCGTGCCGGTCCGTGGCGTAGCATCGTGGCTCGTGCAGGACGGCGTTTCATGGCGCGGCTTTCTTGCTACTTATTTGGCGGCTTTTACGAACGCGAATTGTGGCAGCGTCTTCTGCGACGTTCGAGCTGTGGCATTAGTCCCCCTCCTAGCACGCATCGCCCCGATGCGTTAAGCCGGCTGACAGTTTTTAAACAATAGGACTTGTCCTTGTGTTAGACGACGTGAGTCAGTTCACTTGTTGAGTTACTGTCGTAGTACGGTTTCATCCGTACTACATGTACAACTTCCGGGAGATTCCGGCGTCGTGTTGTGCATACTTGACCTTCAGGGATCACTTCGTAGTTTAATGGGCCTAGCTGACAAAGAACCCTGTAAGGGCCAAAATAGCGCCGCATAAGCTTTTCCGATAGGCCACGTGCACGTACAGGCGTCCAGACCCACACTTGGTCTCCAGGGGAGTACTGAGCATCCCTTCGTCTTAGATTGTAACGGTGCGCGTCGACGTCCTGCTGTTGAATGATGCGGTTCCGTGCTAGTTGTCGCGCCTCTTTTGCCCTTTCTACATATTCGCTTATGTAAGGGTCCTCTTCATTCGTGCTGTTGACAGGCAGCATCTCGTCTAATGTCGTTATTACTGTCCGACCATAAACAAGTTGAAATGGCGTGAAGTGGGTTGTCTCTTGTACTGCGGTATTTTATGCAAATGTACCATACGGTAATATGGTGTCCCAAGTCCGATGCTCGACGTCCACATACATCGCGATCATGTCAGCAAGCGTCCTGTTCAGCCTTTCAGTTAACCCGTTAGTTTGCGGATGGTATGCGGTAGTTTTTCTGTGGTCGGTGTGTGTTAGCTTCATGACAGGCTGTACTAGCCTGGCAGTGAACGCAGTTTCTTTGTCAGTTATAAGGACTTTAGGTGCGCCATGTCGCAGCACTATCTGTCACACATGTCCCGTTTATTAGGGAGGCGATCGCCGGGCTAATTCCAAGAGCCGAAGTATCGGCCCCCCGAACCGCACCACGAAAGCGTGGACAATTTAGAAGTGGTCCTTTTTGGTGCGCCAGCGGACGCCGGCTGTGGCCCAAAGAACAAGTCAGAGCCGAGAGTTGATAAACAAACAAATTATATTCTCAATAATGGCAGATCGAAAACAATACATAAAAATGCTCACTCCACAATAGTTGCATACAATATGTCACCAATCAAACCAATCAATCAACGTACTACACAATACAATCAGCCACACTTGAAACAACGGACACGGACAACAATACGCACTACAATGCAGTCGCATGCATTGAACAACCAAGACTCTTAAAGACTAAAGAGATAGAAAACCTATTCAGTCCAAAGTTCTTGGAACCAAAGTCTAGATGATACTCTTCCGAGAATCACTCACTCAAAGTCCTAGCGTTGTTGTCGTTCCGCAGCCCTCGAAGTTTCTCTTCCATGGAAACCTCGCGTCTTCAATTGGCCACTCTTCCAACTTCAACTTCTTCGCCGGAACACGTCGGCTTCACACACGCAGCTGTTGCAACGCGTCTTCGCTCGATAGCGGTAAACACACACTCTTGCCTGTAGCTCGAGTCGTCACCCCTCAGGTGGAAATCCTCTTCATCTCCGGCTTCGTCCTTACGGACCAAAACCTTCGCCGACTACACGGCGGAATCCCTACGCACTCTGGCGCTCACTTCTGTCTCCTCCTGATCTCTCATCTCGGCTGCTCGGTTAAATACCTTGCGCGCGACATTCCAGACGCTTCTCGTCATTTCGTCGGCGCGATACGCAGCGAAAGCTGGGAAGAGGGCGAGACGGTTGGAATGCCCTCTCCGGCCGGTGAGTCAACTCGGTATGACCCCGCCCCGTTCGTTCTAGAAAAATCGCGGGCTTGCTGGGCCGCCGATGCGGGGTGAGGAGGTTCGTCTGCGACGCCTCGCTTCCGCGGGGAGAGCGCGCGCCCGTGGAGCCTTGGACGTTTGCTTTCTTTTTTTTCTTTTGACCTCGCGGCGTTTCTCCCGCCCGTTGTCGCAAGAATTTGGCGGCGCGCTCATTTTTAGCGCTCGTTCTGTGACACTATCTGGGTCACAAAAACTGAGCCACTTCATTTGCTGTTCCTTTTGTGAGAGTTGACGTCTCGGCATACCGGGTCATGTAGTCGGTTGCTACATCTATCCAGCGCTTCACAAACGATGACATAGGAAATGGTCCTAGCAAATCCATTCCGACCTGCTCAAACGAGATTTTCGGTGGCTGTATCGGTTTCAAAAGACCTGCTGGTTTTAGGGGTGGTACTTTGCGTCTTTGGCATTCTCGACATGATCTTACGTAACGCTGTACGGAATCCATCAATTTTGGCCAGTAATATCTCTGGCGGATTCTTGTCAATGTCCTACTAATGCCCAAGTGACCTGCCGATGGGTCATCATGACACGCTTCTAAAATTTCAGCTCGCAGTGATGATGGTATCAGCAGTAGGAACGTTTCACCGGTGTGTTGAAAGTTTCTCTTGTAGAGAACGTTGTTGCGGAGGACGTAGGAACGTAGTCCACAGACGAAAACTCGCGGTACTTCGACTTGCTGCCCCTCTAACTATTGAATGAGCAGAAGTAATTCTGGGTCCATTCGCTGATCATGAGCCATCTCCGACACATTCACAGCTCCAAGAAACGCGGAGTCTTGTTCATGCTCAGGAGACGAGGTCTGGACTGGTGCTCGTGACAAGCACTCCGCGTCACTGTGCTTGTGGCCAGACTTGTAGACTACGGTGATGTCATATTCTTGTAGACGCAGGCTCCATCTAGCAAGTCTTCCGGAAGGATCCTTGAGGTTCGCAAGCCAGCTCAATGAATGATGGTCACTGATGGCTCGGAATGGTCTACCGTATAAATATTGACGGAACTTACTGATGCCCCTTATAACTGCGAGACATTCCTTTTCCGTAGCTGAATAATTATATTCAGCTTTCGACAGAGTGCGGCTTGCATAAGCAATAACTTTTTCTTCCCCGTTCTGCCATTGAACAAGAATAACACTGAGGCCAACGTTGCTGGCGTCCGTATGAATGTCTGTTTTGGCATTTTCGTCAAAATGAGCGAGTATGGGAGGTGACTGCAAACGTCTTCGTAACTAAGAAAAGGCGTCTTCTTGCTCTTGGTGCCAGATAAATGGTGCACCTTCCTTCGTAAGCCATGTCAGTGGTTCCGCAATCTTGGAGAAGTTTTCAACGAACCGCCTATAGTAGGCACAAAGCCCCAGGAAACGTCGCATAGATTTTTGTCTCTTGGCCTTGGGAAATTTTCAACCGCAGTGATTTTATCTGGACCTGGGCGGACACCGTGAGAACTGACAATGTGCCCAAGGAACCGAAGCTCCCGGAATCCAAAGTGGAACTTTTCGGGTTTGATCGTAAGTGCAGCCATACGAATAGCGTCCAGTACCGTTCTCAATCTCTGTACGTGCTGCTCGAACGTAGTGGAAAAAATTACTGCGTCATCAAGATAGACAAGACATGACTGTCATTTGAGGCCGGAGAGCACAGTGTCCATCATCCTCTGGAAGGTAGCAGGAGCAGAACACAAACCAAATGGGAGTACTTTTAACTCGTAGAGTCGTCGGGTGTAACAAACGCCGTCTTTTCCCGATCTCGTTCGTCGACTTCTATTTGCCAGTAACCGCTCTTTAGATCCAACGATGAAAAAAAGTGAGCATTGCGCAGTTTATCCAACGTATCGTCGACTCGTGGGAGTGGGTACATGTCTCGCTTCGTGACGAGGTTGAGTTTTCTGTAATCAACACAGAACCGCATGGTGTTGTCCTTCTTCTTTACCAGTACTACCGGCGATGCCCATGGGCTTTTGGAGGGCTGTATGACATCGTCGTCGATTATCTCCTGTATTTGCTTTTTTATCGCCTCCCTTTCTTTCGGGGCTACTCGGTATGGATGCTGACATACTGGTCTAACATGCCCTTCGATTACAATGCGGTGCTTTGCTACACGTGTACGTCCGACTTTCGATGAAGAGGAAAAACACTCTGCGAATTCCTTGATCAACCCCACAATCTGGTCTTTCTGCAGAGATGAAAGCTCTCGGTCAATATCTATTTTCTCGAGGACACTGTCCACTGTTGAGGGTGGTGTGGGTACTTTTTCTATGGTGCAAGCATCTGAGACTTGTACGTAGTCATGAAGTGATGCTATGGCTGCTCCCTTCGCCACAGGCTGTACCTCGTTGGTAAAGTTAGTCAATAGCACATCAGTATATCCGTTCCGCAAATTCACTAGACCTCTCGCCACGCGTATCCCCTTTGTGAGTAGCAGTTCGATATTTCCATCAGCTAGTCCGGCATATTCACGAAAAACTTCGCTTTTCACAGAAACTGTCACGCTGCTACGTGGCGGCACTGTCACACCTTCATCCACAATACGAAGAGACGAAACGATTGGTTGCTCCGCATGACACACGGCAACAGCGTTCTCTGTAGAGAAAGAAACTTGGGATTTCTGCAGGTCGATGATGGCACTGTTCGCTTGCAGGAAGTCCATGCCCAGAAGTACCTCACGGGAACATTCGAGAAGAACAATAAAACTGCAGACGTACACATGGCCTCTTATTCCCACTTTCGCTGTGCACATTCCTATGGGGCTGACTAAGTGCCCTCCGGCGGTGCGTATCTGCGGTCCGGTCCAATAAGTGAGCACTTTTTTCAGCTTCTTTGCGAGCATGCTACTTATTACTGAGTAGTCTGCACCTGTGTCTATTAACGCTATGGTTTCGACGTCGTCGATTCTGAGTTGTAGCTCGGATGTCACGTCACCATTACTGCGCTTGTACGTCATTGTGTCAGTGTCGTCGTCTGATTTGGTCAGCGATGGAGGGTTTTCAGTTTTCCGAAAATCAGCGGCCCTGCCTCCACAGGTCGCTGGTTCTAGTTTTCCCGTCGAGGGCTTAGTGAACGACGCCTCGGGAAAGTATATGATGGGTGTGGACACGGCGACCTATTGCGCATTGGTGCAATCGACCGCGATTCATGTCGCTGAGTGTTTGGATATGCATAGCGCGAAGATAAATATTCTTCGATTTTGTAAGGGCGCTCACTGTTACGAGGACAGGGTGCATTCACTGGGAAGCCACGTAGCCCGACCCGACGGTAGTGGCATGTCCAATAAAGATGACCTGCCTCCCCACAGTGGTAGCAGAGGGGCCGCCGGTCTGCCGTGCGCCATACATAACTTTTGCGGGGTCTCGCTTCTGGCATCGGCGGTGGCGTACTGCGAGGAAAGGTCGGCGGCATAACGGGAGCTTGTGCAAAGCTCGGGCGTCTCATGTCTTACCGTACGATTTGCGCGTACGACAGCTGTGGCTGAGGTTCCGGTTGCGTGTGGTGTGGCACCTGAGGCTGCGGTTGAATAATTGCTTGCCGCACTTCTTCACGTACAACGTCCGCAATTGAGGTTATCGCTGGAAGACTTTGGGGCAGTTGCAGTTTTTGGAGCTCCTCTTTAACAATAGCCCTCACCATATCATGGAGGAAGTCAACGTTGGTGGGGAGGGTTGTTGACTCCGCCCTGACTGAAGAGACGCTGAAGTCTCTGTTGTACAGTCGCGCACGTTGTTGTAGTGTCCTTGCCATGGTCGTTGCCTCGGACCGGAACTTCGCCACAGTTCGCGGTGGATTACGCACCAGGCCTGCAGAAATCTCTTCTTTTACTCCGCGCATTAAGTGCCGCAACTTCTTCTCCTCGGCCATGTTTTGGTCGGCTCGGCGGAAGAGCCGCGACATGTCTTCTATGTACAAGGCCACGCTCTCGTTATTCCGTTGGTTCCTTGCCTGAAGTGCAGCCTCTGCCTTCTCTTTGCGGTCCGTGTTCGGATAGGTTGCGATTAGCTCTCGTCGGAAGTTGTCCCACGACAGCAAGGACGCTTCGTGGTTCTCAAACCACGTACGTGCTGAATCTTGCAGGGCGACGTAAACGTAACGAAGCTTTCGGGCTTCGTTCCCAACCATTCAATCGTGCAACGCGCTCGAAGCATTCAAGCCAGTCCTCGGCATCTTCAAAGGTCTCACCGTGGTAGATCTCTGGTGTACGTGGCGAATCCACAATGAGGTGAGATGGAGATGGCATCTGACTGGGTGGCCATCGCAGTGACGCTTGTGCTTGAGGTCTCGACAGGTCTTGATGGGTCAATAGGGGCCCAAACTCGGGCTGCTCACCACGTAGTCGGCGACTCGTGCGTTGGTGCACAGGTATGAATTCTGCTGGCTCCAATCTTCTGGGATCTGGGCTTCTTTGCCTTGCCTGTGGTGGGCTTGGAATCATACCCAGCACCTCCACCAGATTGTTACGAATAAATATAGCACCTGGTACTATATAAACTCTTTATTTAGGGCGAACTTGTGCCCGTAAACTCAAAAGCTAAAAGTGGTCAGCCAAGAATGCCCCTTGCTCGCTTACTCCAACTTCGTCGGTCTCTTCCTCTGCCCCTCGAGTCTCCTGCCGGTCCCGTGGCGTAGCATCGTGGCTCGTGCAGGACGGCGTTCCATGGCGCGGCTTTCTTGCTACTTATTGGCGGCTTTTACGAACGCGAATTGTGGCAGCGTCTTCTGCGACGTTCGAGCTGTGGCATTAGTCCCCCTCCTAGCACGCATCGCCCTGATGCGTAGAGCTGGCTGACAGTTTCTAAACAATAGGACTTGTCCTTGTGTTAGACTGACGTGAGTCAGTTCACTTGTTGAGTTCCTGTCGTAGTACGGTTTCATCTGTACTACATGTACAACTTCCGGGAGATTCCGGCGTCGTGTTGTGCATACTTGACCTTCAGGGATCACTTCGTAGTTTAATTGGCTTAGCTGACGAAGAACCCTGTAAGGGCCAAAATAGCGCCACATAAGCTTTTCTGATAGGCCACGTGCACGTACAGGCGTCCAGACCCTCACTTGGTCTCCAGGGGAGTACTGAGCATCCCTTCGTCTTAGATTGTAACGGTGCGCGTCGACGTCCTGCTGTTGAATGATGCGGTTCCGTGCTAGTTGTCGCGCCTCTTCTGCCCTTTCTACATATTCGCTTATGTAAGGGTCCTCTTCATTCGTGCTGTGTACAGGCAGCATCGCGTCTAATATCGTTATTACTGTCCGACCATAAAACAAGTTGAAATTGCGTGAAGTGGGTTCTCTCTTGTACTGCGGTATTGTATGCAAATGTAGCATACGGTAATATGGTGTCCCAAGTCCGATGCTCGACGTCCACATACATCGCGATCATGTCAGCAAGCGTCCTGTTCAGCCTTTCAGTTAACCCGTTAGTTTGCGGACGGTATGCGGTAGTTCTTATGTGGTCGGTGTGCGTTAGCTTCATGACAGACTGTACTAGCCTGGCAGTGAACGCAGTTCCTTTGTCAGTTATAAGGACTTTAGGTGCGCCATGTCGCAGCACATCTCTGGGTCACAAAAAACTGAGCCACTTCATTTGCCGTTCTTTTTGTGAGAGTTGACGTCTCGGCATACCGGGTCATGTAGTCGGTTGCTACAACTATCCAGCGCTTCCCAAACGATGACATAGGAAATAGTCCTAGCAAATCCATTCCGACCTGCTCAAACGGGATTTTCGGTGGCTCTATCGGTTTCAAAAGACCTGCTGGTTTTAGGGGTGGTACTTTGCGTCTTTGGCATTCTCGACATGATCTTACTAACGCTGTACTGAATCCATCAATTTTGGCCAGTAATATCTCTGGCGGATTCTTGCCAAAGTCCTACTAATGCCCAAGTGACCTGCCGATGGGTCATCATGACACGCTTCTAAAATTTCAGCTCGCAGTGATGATGGTATCAGCAGTAGGAACGTTTCGCTGGTGTGTTGAAAGTTTCTCTTGTAGAGAACATTGTTGCGGAGGACGTAGGAACGTAGTCCACGGACGAAAACTCGCGCGGTACTTCGACTTGCTGCCCCTCTAAGTATTGAATGAGCAGAAGTAATTCTGGGTCCATTCGCTGATCATGAGCCATCTCCGACACATTCACAGCTCCAAGAAACGCGGAGTCTTGTTCATGCTCAGAAGACGAGGTCTGGACTGGTGCTCGTGACAAGCATCCGCGTCATTGTGCTTGTGGCCAGACTTGTAGACTACGGTGATGTCATATTCTTGTAGACGCAGGCTCAATCTAGCAAGTTTCCGGAAGGATCCTTGAGGTTCGCAAGCCAGCACAATGAATGATGGTCACTGATGGCTCGGAATGGTCTTCCGTATAAACATGGACAGAACTTACTGATGGCCCATATAACTGCGAGACATTCTTTTCCGTAGCTGAAATTATACTCAGCTTTCGACAGAGTGCGGCTTGCATAAGCAATAACTTTTTCTTCCCCGTTCTGCCATTGAACAAGAATAGCACCGAGGCCAACGTTGCTGGCGTCCGTATGAATGTCTGTTTTGGCATCTTCGTCAAAATGAGCGAGTATGGGAGGTGACTGCAAACGCCGTCGTAACTCAGAGAAGGCGTCTTCTTGCTCTTGGTGCCAGATAAATGGTACACCTTCCTTCGTAAGCTGTGTCAGTGGTTCCGCAATCTTGGAGAAGTTTTCAACGAAGCGCCTATAGTAGGCACAAAGCCCCAGGAAACGTCGCATAGCTTTTTTGTCTCTTGGCCTTGGGAATTTTCAACCGCAGTGATTTTATCCGGACCTGGGCGGACACCGTGAGAACTGACAATGTGTCCGAGGAACCGAAGCTCCCGGAATCCAAAGTGGCACTTTTCGGGTTTGATCATAAGTGCAGCCATACGAATAGCGTCCAGTACCGTTCTCAATCTGTGTACGTGCTGCTCGAACGTAGTGGAAAAAGTTACTACGTCGTCAAGATAGACAAGACATGACTGCCATTTGAGGCCGGAGAGCACAGTGTCCATCATCCTCTGGAAGGTAGCGGGAGCAGAACACAAACCAAATGGGAGTACTTTGAACTCGTAGAGTCCGTCGGGTGTCACAAACGCCGTCTTTTCCCGATCTCGTTCGTCGACTTCTATTTGCCAGTAACCGCACTTTAGATCCAACGATGAAAAAAAGTGAGCATTGCGCAGTTTATCCAACGTATCGTCGACTCGTGGGAGTGGGTACACGTCTCGCTTCGTGACGAGGTTGAGTTTTCTGTAATCAACACAGAACCGCATGGTGTTGTCCTTCTTCTTCACCAGTACTACCGGCGATGCCCATGGGCTTTGGAGGGCTGTATGACATCGTCGTCGAGCATCTCCTGTACTTGCTTTTTTATCGCCTCCCTTTCTTTCGGGGCTACTCGGTATGGATGCTGACATACTGGTCTAACATGCCCTTCGATTACAGTGCGGTGCTTGCTACAGGTGTACGTCCGACTTCGATGGAGAGGAAAAACACTCTGCGAATTCCTTGATCAACCCCACAATCTGGTCTTTCTGCAGAGATGAAAGCTCTCGGTCAATATCTATTTTCTCGAGGACACTGTCCACTGTTGAGGGCGTTGTGGGTACTTTTTCTATGGTGCAAACATCTGAGACTTGTACGTAGTCATGAAGTGATGCTATGGCTGCTCCCTTCGCCACATGCTGTACCTCGTTGGTAAAGTTAGTCAATAGCACATCAGTATATCCGTTCCGCAGGTTCACTAGACCTCTCGCCACGCGTATCCCTTTGTGAGTAGCAGTTCGATATTTCCATCAGCTAGTCCGGCATATTCACGAAAAACGTCGCTTTTCACAGAAACTGTCACGCTGCTACGTGGCGGCACTGTCAAACCTTCATGCACAATACGAAGAGACGAAACGATTGGTTGCTCCGCATGACACACGGCAACAGCGTTCTCTGTAAGAAACTTGGGATTTCTGCAAGTCGATGATGGCACTGTTCGCTTGCAAGAAGTCCATGCCCAGAATTGCCTCACGGGAACATTCGAGGAGAACAATAAAACTGCAGACGTACACATGGCCTCTTATTCCCGCTTTCGCTGTGCACATTCCTATGGGGCTGACTAAGTGCCCTCCGGCGGTGCGTATCTGCGGTCCGGTCCAATGAGTGAGCACTTTTTCAGCTTCTTTGCGAGCATACTACTTATTACTGAGTAGTCTGCACCTGTGTCTATTAACGCTATGGTTTCGACGTCGTCGATTCTGACTTGTAGCTCGGATGTCACGTCACCATTACTGCGCTTGTACGTCATTGTGTCAGTGTCGTCGTCTGATCCGGTTAGCGATGGAGGGTTTTCAGTTTTCCGAAAATCAGCGGCCCTGCCTCCACAGGTCGCTGGTTCTAGTTTTCCCGTCGAGGGCTTAGTGAACGACGCCTCGGGAAAGTAGATGATGGGTGTGGACACGGCGACCTATTGCGCATTGGTGCAATCGACCGCGATTCATGTCGCTGAGTGTTTGGATATGCATAGCGCGAAGATAAATATTCTTCGATTTCGTAAGGGCGCTCACGTTACGAGGGACAGGGTGCATTCACTGGGAAGCAACGTAGCCCGACCCGACGGTAGTGGCATGTCCAATAAAGATGACCTGCCTCCCCACAGTGGTAGCAGAGGGGCCGCCGGTCTGCCGTGCGCCATACATAACTTTTGCGGGGTTCTCGCTTCTGGCATCGGCGGTGGCGTATGCGAGGAAAGGTCGGCGGCATAACGGGAGCTGTGCAAAGCTCGGGCGTCTCTGTCTTACCGTACGATTGCGCGTACGACAGCTGTGGCTGAGGTTCCGTTGCGTGTGGTGTGGCACCTGAGGCTGCGGTTGAATAATTGCTTGCCGCACTTCTTCACGTACAACGTCCGCAATTGAGGTTATCGCTGGAAGACTTTGGGGCAGTTGCATTTTTGGAGCTCCTCTTAACAATAGCCCCACCATATCATGGAGGAAGTCAACGTTGGTGGGGAGGGTTGTTGACTCCGCCCTGACTGAAGAGACGCTGAAGTCTCTGTTGTACAGTCGCGCACGTTGTTGTAGTGTCCTTTGCCATGGTCGTTGCCTCGGACCGGAACTTCGCCACAGTTCGCGGTGGATTACGCACCAGGCCTGCAGAAATTTCTTTTTCTTTTACTCCGCGCATTAGGTGCCGCAACTTCTTCTCGCTCGGCCATGTTTTGTCGGCTCGGCGGAAGAGCCGCGACATGTCTTCTATGTACATGGCCACGCTCTCGTTATTCCGTTGGTTCCTTGCTGAAGAGCAGCCTCTGCCTTCTCTTGCGGTCCGTGTTCGGATAGGTTGCGATTAGCTCTCGTCGGAAGTTTGTCCCACGACAGCAAGGACGCTTCGTGGTTCTCAAACCACGTACGTGCTGAATCTTGCAGGGCGACGTAAACGTAACGAAGTTTTCGGGCTTCGTCCCAACCATTCAATCGTGCAACGCGCTCGAAGCATTCAAGCCAGTCTCGGCATCTTCAAAGGTCTCACCGTTGAAGTCCTCTGGTGTACGTGGCGAATCCAAGAATGAGGTGAGATGGAGATGGCATCGACTGGGTGGCCCTCGCAGTGACGCTTGTGCTTGAGGTCTCGACAGGTCTTGATGGGTCAATAGGGGGCCAAACTCGGGCTGCTCACCACGTAGTCGGCGACTCGTGCGTTGGTGCACAGGTATGAATTCTGCTGGCTCCAATCTTCTGGGATCTGGGCTTCTTTGCCTTTCCTGTGGTGGGCTTGGAATCATACCCAGCACCTCCACCAGATTGTTACGAATAAATATAGCACCTGGTACTATATAAACTCTTTATTTAGGGCGAACTTTGCCCGTAAACTCAAAACTAAAAGTGGTCAGCCAAGAATGCCCCTTGCTCGCTTACTCCAACTTCGTCGTTCTCTTCCTCTGCCCCTCGAGTCTCCTGCCGGTCCCAGTGGCGTAGCATCGTGGCTCGTGCAGGACGGCGTTCCATGGCGCGGCTTTCTTGCTACTTATTGGCGGCTTTTACGAACGCGAATTTTGGCAGCGTCTTCTGCGACGTTCGAGCTGTGGCATTAGTCCCCCTCCTAGCACGCATCGCCCTGATGCGTAGAGCTGGCTGACAGTTTCTAAACAATAGGACTTGTCCTTGTGTTAGATGACGGTGAGTCAGTTCACTTGTTGAGTTCCTGTCGTAGTACGTTTTCATCTGTACTACATGTACAACTTCCGGGAGATTCCGGCGTCGTGTTGTGCATACTTGACCTTCAGGGATCACTTCGTAGTTTAATTGGGCTTAGCTGACGAAGAACCCTGTAAGGGCCAAAATAGCGCCACATAAGCTTTTCTGATAGGCCACGTGCACGTACAGGCGTCCAGACCCTCACTTGGTCTCCAGGGGAGTACTGAGCATCCCTTCGTCTAGATTGTAACGGTGCGCGTCGACGTCCTGCTGTTGAATGATGCGGTTCCGTGCTAGTTGTCGCGCCTCTTCTGCCCTTTCTACATATTCGCTTATGTAAGGGTCCTCTTCATTCGTGCTGTGTACAGCCGCATCGCGTCTAATATCGTATTACTGTCCGACCATAAACAAGTTGAAATTGCGTGAAGTGGGTTCTCTCTTGTACGGTACTGCGGTATTGTATGCAAATGTAGCATACGGTAATATGGTGTCCAAGTCCGATGCTCGACGTCCACATACATCGCGATCATGTCAGCAAGCGTCCTGTTCAGCCTTTCAGTTAACCCCGTTAGTTTGCGGACGGTATGCGGTAGTTCTTATGTGGTCGGTGTGCGTTAGCTTCATGACAGACTGTACTAGCCTGGCAGTGAACGCAGTTCCTTTGTCAGTTATAAGGATTTAGGTGCGCCATGTCGCAGCACTCTCTGGGTCACAAAAAACTGAGCCACTTCATTTGCCGTTCTTTTTGTGAGAGTTGACGTCTCGGCATACCGGGTCATGTAGTCGGTTGCTACAACTATCAAGCGCTTCCCAAACGATGACATAGGAAATAGTCCTA
>WOVY01003719.1:0-21689 GCA_013436015.1 Rhipicephalus annulatus | reverse complement strand
AGGCGGCGACGACCTGCTGCAACAGCTTCACAACGGTTACGCCAAAGACAGTAGGCACCAGCAACAATAAGGAGGCAAGCAAAGCGCCCTCGAGAACAACGTCCAGAAGAAACAAAGAAGTTAACTCCAAGGCCTCAAAATCCTGCATGCACAGCCCTCCAGAAAACACGAGCAACGACACATTGCCTTAACACATGCTGATTTGTTTCCCGTAGGGCGCAGTTCGGACATGTTGATGACTGGACCATTCTCCACCTTTATAGGCGGTCAAGGGTAGGAAAAAACGCCCCACCCAAGCCGCACCATGAAGTCCCGGAGGAGGTTAGGTAGAAATGATGCCTTCAGCGTGCTCCAAGACAAACTACTAGAGCGGGTGCGGCGTGCTGGAGGAACTAACGGGAACAAAAACGCGGCTGTTGTGTCAACAACAGAATTGTAGAACACATCTAAATCAGGGCAAGTCGACTGGATTTGACGAAAAAACGCGACAGCTGTTGCATAAAACGAAGGAAGTACTAATGATTGTTGGCCCTGAATAAGGCGCACATTAGGCAATAGATACCGAAGGTGAGTGCCTACAAAAGAATATGCCAGAGTTCGCGCGGGGGATTTCTCCCCTTGTACGAGGCGCAACAGGAAGCGCAGGGCCAATAGCCGGCAGCGGATTGATACCGAAGGAAAAGCAAAACCTCCCTGGGAACGCTGCTGTCCTAACGCCGCACGAGAAACCAACTCAGTTCCACCAGACCAAAAGAAGGAACACAAGGCAGACTGCAATGACCTCACGATGCGAAAAGGCGGCTGTTCCACGTGAGAAAGGTACCAAATGCGACCGCCGAACACAGTCTGCGCAAGGTACCTCCTCTCAAGAAGCGGGAAGTCAAATTCCTGGGCGTTCTCAATTTCTTGTTTTACTTCATTGAAGGCGTTTGACCAAACGGAGTTACCAATGCCGTAGTGGTTGTATAGAATTCCTAAAATGCGAAGAGGCGCAGCCGGCTGAAGAAGAGATGTGGATCTACGTGTGGAGTTGGGATAGCCCATGAGCCAAATACCGGGATTTAGAGAGGTTTAGCGCGGCAACCTGAAATGTCCTTATACTGGAAGAATAAACGCAGGCTATGAGAAAGACTATCTTCATCTGAAAGGTACAGGGTTATGTCGTCAGCAAAAAGCTGTGGCTTTTACGGTGCTGCTGCCGGGAAGCGCAGACCCCGGACATGCGATTCTGCTTCTAGAGCACACAAAAATGGCTCCTAGGCTGAGGACAAATAGAACAGGAGACAAGGGGAATCCTTGACGGACCCCACGTGTAATAGAAAAGGCAGCACTAGAACTAGTGTGCTTTTTATACCAGAGTAGGTATGTCTAATTAATTCAACAAAAGTTCCAGGAAAACCAAGGGCTGTGAGCACTTTAAAGATATACGTGTGCTCTAGTCGGTCAAATGCTTTCTTTTGGTCTAAATACACAAGGAGACCACGCGCATATTGCGACAGAGTATAGGCTATGATATCCCGGGTGGTAAAGGACAAGCTGTGTATTTCCCGTCCAGGCATAGATGAAGCCTGGCAATGACCCACCAGGGTATTCAACAGAGCCTTCAAACGTTGAACGATCACCGTCGCAAATATCTTATAGTCAACGTTAAGAAGCGTGATAGGTTTTCAATCTTCAGGGTTAACAGAAGAAGCGTCACCTTTTGGAATAAGCAAAATGCGTCCATCTCGAAAACTTGATGAAAGACACCATCATTGAAACATCGCCGGATAACCGCGGTTAATGCAGCACCAAGCTCATTCCAAAATGATAAGTAAATTCAACTGGAAAATCGTCTGGCCCGGGGGCTGTCCCCCATTTCAATAGATTGTAGTGCTGCCTTTACCTCTTCTACTGATGGAGGGACGTGCAGAGAATCAGCAGCTTGTCGAGGAACGCGAGGCACAGCTCTAAGCATAGGCGGTATTATATCACAGTTTGTCCGCATCGCCGACATGACATCTCTTCAAAATGCGCCAGAAAGAGAGATCGATCACGCTTAGGAAGCGGCTGTGTAGCTGGTGTCCGCATGGTCGTAAAAAGAAGTGACTGTGACTGCCCAAAACACGATTGCCTTGCATAGCGTAGCACCTCGGGCTGGGCACAAGGGTTGTGCCTACAACGCCATGCAGCCGCCGCCAGAGAAGAAGGTGGCAATCAAACACTGGAAGCGTTCACGTAATTCATGTTGCCAAGCTCGCCTCAAGGGAGACGGCATTTCAGCGCGCAATGCAATGCGTAACTTCGCTTGCAGTATCGGCCAGCTCCCCAGAAACGCGACGACAAAGGAAAAAACGTTTGTTTAGAGAAAACATTTGGCAAGTGTTGAATGGTGCTATCTGGAAGAATTAAGCTCGAAGGACCCGTGAAAGACAAGCTTATGATCTTGGCGCATAATATTTGCACTGGCCACTATAATAAAGATTGTTGTTTTTTGTGTGCAATATCATCGCTTTTAACGGCATATTTAGTAAATGAACATTCAATTCAAACTTCACAAGTCGTTTTTGTTAAAACACAAGTATTGAAAATAATTTTATTGTATCTTTGCATTTTCGGGTACTCTGGTGCTTGGATCTGCATGAAATTTTGCCCAATTTTTTCCAAAGTACGAAAAGAGGAGTTATTTGCTGAACATTGAGTATAATTATTATGTAAAAACATATACGGGAACCTTTACTAGGGAAAAAAAAATAAGGACCTCCCACGTTAGAAATTTTCATGTGTGATACACATTTTGTAACAAGTTTCCTGCTTTTTTCACTTTCTTTAAAAAACTTTCAACTAATAATGTAAACATTTGACAGATATCTGTCTGGATGGGTATAAAAATTGGAAAATATTTTAAACTCAAACAAAATGTATGGAAAGAATCCTGACGTTTCAAAGACGACCTGGTTCCTTCCTCAGAGGGGACTGCAGCACTCGCGGGGCGGGTAATGATCTTTCTCTTTCTCACATATTGCCGTGGAGCACATTCCTTGTGTAAACATGATAATCATGACATGCGTGTCATGTAACCACAACATGACTGCATGCCCCACTTATGATGCACTCCCAGCCGTTTCGATAGCTTCACAAATGCCAAATTTGGTTACACATCACGTGAATTGATGACGAAGGTATGTGACTCAGGCAAACATGATAATCACTAGATGCGTGCCATTGAACAACATGAATACATGCCATGCTCAAGTGCGCCAAAGCAATTCGACGTGATTCGACGCGCGTGCGCACCGGCGTTCCTTTCGTCGCGTCACACCGGCGTTGCCACGACACCCGCCTATCTGCCTGCCATATATACTTGCAGGCGCGCGCCGCGCTGCGATGCTTTGACGCATGCGCGTTTGAGCACGCCCGGTGTCCCTCCGTCACAAAGAGAGGCAGGCGCAATGCTGTCTGGCTAGATCTGGGTAACTGCATGGATGCGAAATGAAGCATGTTGCATTTCACGCCGGTTGCCGCTGAGCCGCGCGGACGGACGCTGGTCGCGCCGGTCGCACCTGGCGTCCGTTTTTACTAGCGCAGCGTTGCTACGCCCAGCGTGCGCGCTCGTCAACGTTACGTCGGAGTGTATTGGGCCCTTTATGATGCGTCGCGGCCTTTTCGCTAGCTCCACATATACCAAATTTGGACTTACGTGACGTCAACGTATGACGAAGGTATATGACTGGTGCCAGCACGATAATATGACACACGTTCCACGTAAGAACATGACAACATACCACGCTCATGATGCGCTCGCGGCCATTACGCTAGCTCCACATATACCAAATTTGATATCACGTGACGTGAACAGCGACGAAGATAAATGTACGTGGGATTTGCACGTAGGATCTGCCAATTTTTCATAATATTCTCCGTGGAACAACGAAGCTTAGCTGTTTACACAACTTCTTATGCTGAGATCACATGTGTCATCAGTTTTCTTCGCAAGTTGCATACTTATTGTTTAGTAACACTGACAATACAAAACCTTATTCGTTTTATTCCCCCACTTTGCATGATGAAATTCTATATTTTTTACCACTGTTAGTTGAAAATGGGAAATGGCTTAAATCCAACCAAAAGTTTGTGAAGAAAACCGACGTTTCGGAACCAACTGGTTCCTTCTTAGAGTGCACTAGGACTACATAGCAGCGGCGTCTTCAAAGCACTCACGGTGCGGTTAATGACTCCCGCCCTCTTTCTCTCTCAATTCGCCGTGGAGCGCACTCCGTGTGTATGCACCGGGGGAGGGTTCCGAGAGAGTGGTTGATGTCTTGGGCCATTCGCTGTTTTTGCCACAACTCGAGTAGAAACTATCTCCCCCAGTTAGCCTCGCTTTCAAGGAGAGATCGCTGCTTCGAAATTTATCCGGTGGTTCAACGTGTCAGCATGCTCGGCGGAGAAAAACGGTTAACAATCTAGAGAATTGGTACTCTACTGTGCGAGAGCATAAAGCCATCCCGTGGCCTCACATTTGATGAGGCTCTGATGTACAAAATACGAGGTACCTGACAGCAAGCGTGAAATTGACTCAAAGACTGTGTTTAGAAAAAGTGTTGAATCATTTCAAGTACTTTCTACCCCAGTGTAGGAAGCAGCAGCTTCCCGATCTTGGGTTTGTAGAAAAAACCCATTCTCACAGACGTCAATAACGTTGAACAGGCCATTTTTTGTTAGACATACATTACCGATAATATTTAGGACACATGAAAACGCTGGGACGCGACTTCTTAGCAATTTTCTGTTTAAAAAATGCTTACGGTGTAGAAGACGAGGTACTCTACTAAGGGAGAGCATAAAGCCTCAATGAATGATGTCGACCACGTCGTGGGCACGCGAAAGCGCCAACCTGTAAGCTGACTTGTGTTTAGAAAAATGTTTAATGATTTTCAGTACTTAGTACTCAACTATAGCAGAGCACTGAGCCATCCCACTAGAAACTTGAACTAAAAGGTGTGTTTTGAAAAAGTGGGTAACAATTTCGAGTATGAATTGACACAGACAATTACACTTGCACACACAAGCTAAAGCTGAGGGCGTGACATATACATACATACATGACTTACCGACATCAGTATTCAAGTTAAGGACCAGCTTCGTTATAACATATACAGATAAAATAATGATTCTTGACAAAATGCGCGATGCTGACAATAATGCAAGGTAAAAGCCAATATACTTTTATTTCGATAAGATCCCACCACTCACTTACATTACTGTTTACCCGAATTATAGTTCATGGACATTTCGTGTTTCTTCGAAAACGCTCCTCAATAAAGTTTGCCTTGCCCGAACACAGTAAACTAGAGCCACTGTTACCAAAGTCAGTGCTCAAACAGGTGTAAACTATTTGTTTTAGGGGGTCCTAACTCAGATCCTATGGCCCTGCCCGAGTGCGGTTTGGCATGGCCTTGCAGCTACAAATGATCGGAAGTGGGAGACCACCCTGCTCAAGAAATATCCCGACGAACAGCTCTGGGCAATTCGACACACCAAGAACGCCGCCAGGACCTCAGGGCAAGCGGCTGACGCCTAAGTGTTGCATCCACACCACCAAGTGCTCTGAATTCTTACAATAAAGCTTTATCGTCCTTCTCCTTCTCTGAAAGTTCATGTTGGGTAGGTAGATATGTACTAAGCTTCATTGAAGTCCTGAGGAAATTATAACACAGTTTTCAATAAATGAAACAAAAATAAAGTCGAGTACTCGATTCGCTTTTGTTAAAACGTTATACCGCGCTGACTGGACCTCAATGAAATGGCCGTATTAGGCATGAGGGCTCAAATGCCGCGGGCATGTAATGCCCATTGTGCTTTGGACGAGCTGGTGTTTGCAGATTAGTTATTTATCTTTCGCGAGATTTCGTTGTACTACTAAGGATTAGACGGGTGTTTCCATCCCATTGCTATTAACTTAGCAGGCCAAGATATATGACATTAGGAATTTTTGAAGCAAATTTTATGCTTCAAAAAGTTTCATGAGTGTAACACGTGCAGAGACGGACTCAAAGAGCCCAGAATGCGGATATGTTAGACCATTGAGATAACATGCCCTGGCGATACCCTCCGTTGTAGGACTCCTGTCAAAAAGCTTGGTAAACCGCTGCTGTCAACTATGTGCCTCTGCGAGGAACTTCCGACTTTAGGTAATGCATGTTGTGCATACCGCTACATTATTAGTAAGCGCAAGTGTATTGCTTCGGTTTACTGATGGGGCATCGTCAAATCATAAGGGTGAGGAAAGTCGCAAAGAGAACTGGCCGAGAAGGCATTGCCACAGAAATTAACGCTTTCCATAGAATTCAAATACGCCTAAGTGAGGAAGTGTCAGATGAAAAAAAAAAAAAACCTCGGGAAAATTTTTTTTAATTATTCATAGTTTTTTATGTTGAAGTAATGTGGAAATTTATTTATGGTTTATTTGACACTTGGATTAAAGATCGATTGCATCTATATTATTCGAAAAAAGCTGTTCAGAACCAGGGATATTTGTACGGGGAGTTATGGGTTCTGTTATTGACACGTGACTAGGTTTGCAGAAAAAAAACACTTATTGTGAAAATATATTTTGAATTAATGGCAAAGCAATTGTTATGTTTCATAAAAGACGTTTTTTTTCTTGAAAAATAATATATAGGAGCGACGCGCAATGAGTTTGAGACATTCTGTATATTAAAAAAAACCCTCTTTGTTAGTGCCCTCTGGACGCGCCATTGTCACTCAGTGCAGCCTATGCTGTGCATTGAATGACGTGCTCGTATAATTCGTCTACGATGACACCCCCTGCCCCCCTCCGCGTCTTGGCTTCCGCTCTGGCATGCGTTTTCTTAAGTGTTGTGAAAGAAAATGTAATTTTTGCTTAGTGCGAGGTTGTGGGGCACATTTTATGGTTAACATCTTCAGTACAATGTCAGGCAGGCACCGCGACGTAGCGAAGAACGTTTATATCTAGGGCTCGCCTCGGTACCTTCGGAAATCATGGGCTGTGCAAGAATGCAATAGTGACCAACGGAGGCCTGTAGACCCATGTGTTCTACAGAAAACATTAGGGCAGTGGCTTGGAGTTGTGTACTCGCTAGACTTTCATGCACGATTATTCCTGCAACCTAGTGTTCTTGAAAACGCAGGGTCAACTATTATTCACGTTAGCGGAGAGTATATATATAGCCGCTGACTAAGTCATCATATTTTGTGCTACAATTCGCTTGCCTGAACCCGTTATACGTAACTGTGATTTATCTGAGTGGTAGGGGGGGATGGGGGGATTGCGTATGGCGTCCGCGTACATTTTTATCTTATGTTCACAGTCGCTGCTCATTGTGTGCACTGTAAAATTGTTCAGTAATTGTGATTAATAAATGAACCTGAATGGCCGTAGTTTGGCATGTCTAAGAATCTTTTCTTCTTGTCAAACGAAAGAACACAAAAAAAATGCGACAACAAATGACCTGCGTGCGTGCGAAGTGGTAAGCAGTGCTGTAAATGTCAGACGTTCGCTGCTGCGTTTATATTACATCGGCTGAAGATTCCATGAAAACTGAATAAAAGTTCCAAGCGTAAGTTTTATAGTAAAAGTATTTCAAATGGAACAGTAGTACACTTCAACATGACTGTCTGGTCAGTGGCCAACAATAGTTAGGCTCACCATGGTTTAGCTGGCGCGTACTTGAAGCGCAGTCATGGGGTGCTGGCCCGCTGGCCTTAGCCCATGTCCTAAGCGATGAAAACCAGTATTAAAAACAATTTCGTGCTAATGCGAACAAAATTAGCTCACTCACTCACCAAATTCTGTGCTTAAGCGACTCTGCAACACTTTTTTTTCTAATAGTAAAAAACGCTCCCGATCAGTAGTAAGGGCTTCCCGAGAACACGCGAGTCAAATATTAGAGCAGCACGTGAGCTGGAATTTACAATTAATTATCAGTCAATTAAAATTACTTTTTTTTTCTCTCGACAAGTGACGAAAGACGCTCATAAATCACTTGTAGAAATCCATATATCAGACATTGGCTGGTTCAAACATGGTACTGTGACGCATCTGGCCTTCGCCAGATGCGTCGCAGTACACAGTACATGGTCTCGAAGGGTCGTAATGCGAAGCAGCGGTTCTTCAGTTATCCGCTCCTTCAGTTCACGAAAGGCTTGCTCGCATGCTTCTGTCCACACCCACTTGCTGCCTTTGTGGAGAAGTTTTGTGAGTGGGAGAGCGATATCGCATAAGTGGGGGATGTACTGACGGTAGGTGTTTACAGTACCCAGAAAACGCTGGAGACCTTTTTCTCGTTTGTTGTCAGAAATTGAGTATGGCAGCCACATTACTTTGCTTAGGTGTCATTGTTCTTTGTAAATTTCGTGGCCCAGGTATTCATTGCTGGAGCGTGCAAATTGGCACTTTTTTTCGTTTGAGTTTGACGTTCTCGGTTTTGAGAGCTTTCAATAGTGCCTCAAGGTGTCGTATATGATAATAAATGTCTCTGAGTATACGACCACATCGTCAAAGTAAGTAATAACATTGGAGAGCTGATGTTTCGCTATTAATGATTTCATGGCTCTTTCAATGTAGCTGGAGCGGTCTTCAACCCAAACGGCATTACCAACCACTCAAAATGACCATCAGGCGTGACAAATGCAGTTTTCTGAAAATCGTCAAGATCAATTTGGACATGCCAGTATCCCGACGTTACGTCCAACGTAGTGAAAAACTTCGCCTTTTCCAAGTGGTCAAGTGGTCATCTACACGTGGAATTGGTTTAAAGTCGGGTACCGTTACAGCATTGAGTTTCCGGTAGCCAATACATAGACGAGTGCGTCCTTCACCTTTTTTTTCTGCTAAAATGACAGTTACGGCGTAGAGTGCTAATGAAGGCCTCACAACACCTTGCTTGAGAAGAGCGTTAACTTGTCTGTTGATCTCCACTTGGTCTGCCTGTGGACATTGGTATGGTGCTCGACAAATAGGGACACCATTGGTAAGTCGATTGCTATGTTTTCAGTAGTGATGCACCCAAGATCTGTCTGAGATTTCGAAAACCTCTCGTCATACTTGCTTAAAAGAGAGTCGAGCGCCACAGACCCATGCTCTGATAAGTTTTCTGACGTCAGGATTTGAATCAGCGCGGCTTGAATGGTTTTCTTTTCATTGTGATGCGGAAGGTTCATATCCTCACGTGCTTGTGTCACTGACTTGCTTTACAGATTTACAGAAAGATTGAAGTATGACGCGCTGTCTAGGCCGAGAATTCATTGCGTTCTCATGCCTCGCAGCACACGTGCTGTTACGACCATCATCATTATTGAAGTTTTTCGGCCTTTTGTGAAAGAGACGAAACTATTTTGACGCATTCCAAGCAAGGGTGTGCCGTCAAGACGGGTTGATTTCCTCTCGGCAAAACCTGAACGATGAGTTTCGGACTGGTTCGCGCAAAGAAAATGCACGAGCCAAGAGAGGCCATTGTGAGCTCGACTCAAGAAAGGCCATTGTGTTTGCTGCGAGCAAGGCTTTCGAGGCAGACAAGGAGGCATCTGGGCCATTTTCGAGGCCACCGATGATCTGGAAATCTCGGAACCAGCATGGTATTTGCAGTTCAGGCTGCAAGCTAAAGCCAAATTGGTTGTGGCTGCATCTTGCGAGGACAAGCGGAGCCCCGGGATATGTGCTGCTACGCCACAGCTTCTAGCAAACAACCAGGAATGGAATGTGGGGGTGAAGAAAAGGATAATGCACTATGTGTTGCAGCCCTTGCCCGAGCCCGCCTCAGCGACGAGGGATTTGTGGACTATACCTTTTCCCCTTTCTCCATAGGATCGGCTGAATGGGGTGGCATATTTTGAAGATATGCTGGCCCACCACTACAATTTCCTACCCAAACTGGCAAGTTTGACACGTGTACTGGCAGCCGGTTTTTCAAACCTCACTCAGCTGCCAGAAGAATCGTCGAAGCCAATATCATAGAACGTGTGCGAAATATCGGTGCAGTGCGTTTGTGACCACATCTGGGCATCGTGTAGACTCTGCCCTCTCCTCATGCATCATGTGGTGCCTTTCCTCTCCTTCGTGGGTGGAGCACCTAGACCATGGAGCGCCCTATTGGCTGAAGCCGCGGACAGTGCGCCCAGCGTTGGCAACACGGCGCTATATAAACGGAAGACTGTTGTGTATTTTCAAGTTCTAAAGTTCTACAGTTAAACAGCACTCTTGTACAGTTCTGATCACTTGATCACCTCCTTTCTAATTCTCATTTACTAACCATGTAAATAAATTGTTGTAGTTTTTACGAGCGCCTCATCTGACTGGTTCGACGATGGGTCGTTTGACGGGGACCCGCTACGAAACTGAGACCCGCAGGACCCGGAGTCGCAACAACTGGTAGCAGCGGTGGGATAGCGTCAACCCAGGTCGCAACCACTGGATCCACCGGAGAGATGGCGTCAACCCAGGTAGCAACGACTCGACGACAGCAGTCAAATGCTACGACCCCATCGGCTTCGAGAGGCGATTGGGACGACAACGGTCGGATACTCCGAGCGCATCGACTTGAGAGGCAGCCGAACGGCACTTCTGCGATGACACGAAGTCATCGACTGCGAGAGGCAACCGGAAGCCACTGCTGAGATGCACGATGCTGGAGGCATGACTGCAAGCCGGGTGGGTGCCGACTTTCTCTGTTAAACTTTACAGGTCATTTACTTATGTGTGAGTAAAAGATGGTAGGAAGAATAGCTTTTTTTCCCGCAGGGACGCCTGCTCAAGCAGGCGTTTGGTGTGTAGCGACACCACGGACCCGAGTTAACGGGGGAGTTTCTACTCCCTCCCACGCCTAGCCGTGCGTGGCTTTGCCGTGTCCGGGGAAAAGGGGATCCTGGGGGTTGAGCCGACGCTGGGTGATTGGACCTTTAAGGCCCCCCCGGCAGAGGCAACACACCCCTTTGGCCCCGGCTTCACGTAGACGGCACCCCTGGGCTGACCCACCCCGGGGAAATCGGCAGTCGCCTTTTCCTATCTCTCTCTCTCTACATCTTAGTCTGTTCTCGTCTTTAAATCTGTCCTGTCCTCTACTCTCTTCCGTTGACTTCCGTGTTTCCTGGTGGCAAGGATTAACCCTGTGTGGCTATCCTACCTTGGATACACCATATTCGGTTATAGTGGTGGTGTACAGCTGGCGTCTGCAGGGCCTGTGCTTCCATACTCTGCAGCGTCCCCTTGTACGACTCCATGGTGGGTGGCTGGCACCGCTGCCGAAAAGAAACCTTTTCTTATGGCTAGTTCCTTCCCCCCACTCCCTGATCGCCCTCAGAAAAGAGGGCGCACCGATGAAGTCTTCCAGTTTGATGGTCACCAGAGAGTATCCTTTCCTCGATTTCACGTTCCACGCTGACACACCCGGCAAACCAGTGAGAACAATTTCACCTTTTCTTGTTTCGAAGTCTTTGACAGAAATCTTTGGCCCAAGTTATAAAGCATCGAGAATGGCAAGTGTGACCTCCCGTTGGAGCTCCGCGACCAGAAACAATATGAAAAATTGTCTAATCTAGTGAAATTTGGAGATACCAAATTAATAGTAACCCCACAATGAACCATGAACACCACCCGTGGCGTTGTCTCAGATGATGACCTGTTAGGGCTGACGGAGGCTGAACTCATGGAGGGTTTTCGCGAACAGAATGTCATCAACGTGAAACGAATTAGGATGAGGCGTGATGGCAAAGAAATCCAGACTAAGCACCTGATACTTACTTTTATTTCAAGTGTACTGCCCGACTCCGTTGAGGCTGGGTACATCAAGCTCCGAGTGAGGCCGTATATACCGAACCCTCTCCGATGTTTTAAATGCCAGCAATTCGGCCACAGTTCTCAGAACTGCCGAGGCCGCCTAACTTGTGCGAAATGCAGTGCTGACGAACACACATCTGATGCCTGTGAAAACTCTCCTCACTGTGCGAATTGTAACGGGGAACATGCCGCATACTCACGGTCATGCCCAAGCTGGAAGAAAGAAAAGGAAATTGTCACGATTAAGGTAACACAAAACATTTCATTTAGGGAGGCACGAAGGCAGGTGTCCTACCTGCCAGAAACCAGCTTTGCCGAAGTGGCGCGTCAGGGGGCAGCGCCATGACGGCCCCCGGCGCCTGTCTGGCACACGCGTAGTGCGCCGGCGGTGACGCCTTCTGCCCCCTCGGTGGTTGCAGCCAGTGCTGCTCCGCCATTGAAGAAGGACCCACCAGCCTCCGGGCTGGGGGCCGCGAAGGCCTTGTCTTTAGAGGCGAGGCCCTCAAAACAAATGCAGTGCTCGCAAGAGCGCGTGTCCAGCGCCTCGCAAAAAGGCAATGGACACAACACCGAGCGTGAGGGCGCAGCCAGCGCCTAGGGATCGGCGCGACTCTGTCGACCGATCCAAAAAAGAAAAATCTCGTGTCACGGCCCCTGGACAGGGTCCGTGAGCTTACTTTCCATCCTTGAGCACAAAAACACAAAATACACCTAAAATGGACACACAAATACTACAGTGGAGTGCCAGAGGCCTATTTAAAAACCTGGATGATATCAAAGACTTGCTTAATGACTATCAGCCAAAAGTGTTCTGTGTTCAAGAAACTCATTTAAAGTCGACTCATGTTAATTTCTTGAATCAATATGTAGTTTTTTGTAAAGATCGAAATGGTGGCAATTTCTCTTCTGGAGGTGTGGTCATCATTGCACAAAGAAGCGTAGCATGCCAGCACATTGTGCTACAAAGCTCTCTTGAGGTTGTGGCTGTTCGCGCTATTCTATTCAACCGTCTTATATCTATCTGCTCGATTTACATAGCCCCTGACGAACCATTCAATAAAACAGAGTTCGAAAAGCTTATTGATCAGCTTCCAGAACCATATGTGTTAATTGGAGATTTTAATGCTCACAGTTTGCTATGGGGTGATACCAAGTGTGATGCGAGAGGTCGTGCAATAGAAAACTTTCTTCTCGCATCCGGAGCCTGCTTGCTCAATAAGGCAGAGCCAACATACTTCAGTACCACACACAATACATATTCATGCATAGATTTAGCCATTGGGTCACCGTCACTCCTACCTTACTTAGATTGGAAAGTTATAATAATCCATATGGAAGTGACCATTTTCCAACTCTTTTAGCAACAAAACAACGGGATGACCGGCCGTGTTATCCCAAAAAGTTGAACTTTCATGTTGCAAACTGGGTGAAATTCAGAGAGCTATGTACACTACACCTCGAAGAGGTGGACCATTTGGAAGTAGAAGAGCTGGCCAACTATATTTCGGAATATGTTCTTACTTGTGCAAAAAAGTGCATACCGCAGTCCAGGAATGATAAGGTTAACGCAAGGCCATGGTGGAATCGGGAGTGTGAAATTGCTAAAAAACGGCAAAACAAAGCATGGAGGGTTTTTTCTCGCTACACAACAGCAGAAAAACTTGATAACCTTTAAACGTTGCAAAGCGAATGGCAGGCGTGTTCGCCGTATAGCCAAACGGGAAAGCTGGACACGCTATGTATCCTCAATAAACTCCTACACAGACGCCAGCAAGGTTTATAATAGGGTGCATAAACTCAAAGGACAAGGCCCAAATCCCTTCTCTTTGGTGAATGACTGCGGTGATACAATAAAAGAACAGGCAAACGCTCTTGGCGTACACTTAGAGAAAATGTCAAGCTCAGAAAACTATACCACTAAGTTCTTACGCCACAAAAGCATAGCTGAAAGTGTACCTCTGTGCCGGAACAAGCCTCGATCAGACGGATACAATAAACCACTAACAGTATATGAACTGAAGCTCGCCCTTGGATCCTGTGGGAGTTCTGCTCCTGGTTCTGATACAATTACTTATGAAATGATCAGAAATCTCCCTGATGAAACCCTAAACTGCCTTTTAGCTCTTTACAACAAGATTTTCAGTACCAGCAAAATACCCTCTGCTTGGAAAGAGGCAATAGTACTACCAATCCTTAAACAGGGCAAAGATCCCTCTTTGGTAAATAGTTACAGGCCTATCGCCCTCACAAGCTGCCTACTCAAAGTGTTTAAAAAATGATTAACCGCCGCTTGGTCTATTACTTGGAGTACAATGGCATATTGGACCCGTGCCAGTCTGGTTTCCGTACAGCTAGATCCACAACCGACAATCTTGTCCTCCTCGAGTCGTATATACGTGACGCGTTTGTACACAATCAATACTGTCTGTCTGTTTTTTCGATCTTGAGAAGGCATATGATACTGTCTGGCAATATGGAATCTTGCAAGATCTACTGTCTTTCGGAATATGTGGCAGGTTGTTTACCATCTTAAAAGATTACCTGTCTGAAAGGAAGTTCCGTGTAAGAATAGGTACTGCGTTATCGCGCACATTTCTTCAAGAAAATGGAGTGCCGCAGGGAGGAGTATTAAGCTGCACACTATTTATAGTTAAAATGAACTCTATTCGCTTTGTTATTCCACCTGCGATATCGTACTCTCTATACGTGGACGACATTCAAAATAGTTTCAAATCGTGTAACTTACTGTATGCGAACGCCAGATACAGTTAGGTGTTAACCGACTTGCAAAATGGGCTGACGAGAATGGTTTTAAGTTTAACACTGACAAGACTACTAGTGTGCTGTTCTCGAGACGACGAGGTGTACATCCTGACCCCTGCATACTAATGAATGGACAAAACATAGTCATCACGAAAGAACAAAAATTCCTCGGTGTAATTTTCGATTCCAAACTCACCTTCATCCAGCACATAAAACAGCTGAAGTTAAAATGTCTCAAGACCATGAACCTTTTAAAGATTTTATCGCATCAGTCGTGGGGGACAGACAGGCACTGTCTCATATCTCTGTTTCGAAGCCTGGTTCTGTCACGCATAGACTATGGATGCATAGTATATCAGTCAGCTTCAAGGACAGTACTGAAAATATTGGACCCTGTATACCACCTAGGTATCCGTCTGGCACTTGGTGCCTTCCGTACCAGCCCTATTCAAAGCCTTTATGCAGAGTGAGATCAGTGGCCACTAGACTATCAGCGCACGTATCTAGGAGTCAACTATGCAGTTAAGATCATGTCTCTGAAGCAGCACCCATGTAAAACACTTATGAACGATGTGTCTACTACCCAGTTATACCTAAACCGTCCTTCTATCGCCCCCCGTTTCCATTGGCAATAAGACCTGCAGTAGAAAAACTTGCAATTTTCTTCAATGACTTGGCGGAAAGTGACCATGTCGAACACATCCCTCCCTGGCAGCAATGTCCAGTCACTTGTGACTGGTCTTTCAAAGACATCATAAAGGAAAATTGTCCAAGTGCACTTATTCAGCAACATTTCTTGGCCCTTGAACACAAATATCGTTCGACCGCGTTATTCTCTGATGGCTCAAAATCTCAAACATCTGTATCTTGTGCAGCCTATGGACAAAAGTTCTCGAACACCAGAACCATGCATACACATACCAGCGTTTTCACAGCGGAAGCCTATGGTATCCTGCTTATTATACAACACATTAAACAACACAAGATACAAAAGTCTATAGTGTACACAGATTCTTTAGGTGTTGTCAGGGCCCTGTCTTGTGGCAAGTACAGCAAGAACCCTACTTTCAACAAGCTCCTTAACGAAATCTATGCAGCTTACAACTTAAAACTTTCTATTGTTATTTGCTGGGTTCCAGGTCATTCTGGAATTGCGGGCAATGAAATAGTGGACAAGAATGCACGAGGAGCCGCTGGTCGGCAAACCATAGATATAACCTCTGTTCCGGGTGTACATCTAAAACCTGTTGTACGTAGAGGTGTACGCAACCACTGACAAGCTGAATGCGACAGAGAAGTCGACAACAAACTCCACCTTGTAAAACCCCAGCTGAGGAAAGTTATCCCCCAAAAACTCAACAGGTTCGCTGAAGTCACTCTAACACGGCTCAGAATAGGCCACACTTATGCCACACATAAACCACCTTTTGACAGGCACTGATCCACCTACATGTATACACTGTGGAGAGAGTCTAACCGTTGTGCATGTTCTCATACAATGTCCTGTGCTTCACCAAGCACGACTGACCCATTTCAGGGAGCTCTATCGACATCATATCCCACTTCATCCAGCGCTGTTTTTATCACTTGATGCAGTGGTTCGACCTTAAGAGACTTCTTCATTATATTGCAAAGAGAAATTTTTAACAATGATATCATTCCATCCTAGGCACCAGCTGCGCCTCAAGTGTGAGGTACTGCCTGGTGCATAAAAAGTATGTCTTAGCCTTCGCAGTTCTTGCTCAGGCAAGGACTTCAGCTGCGAGGGTCTTGGGCCTTGCAAACTAATTTATCAGCACAGATTTCAGCCAACAAAATGAAGGTTTTAGCAAAGGACATTCCTTTTAAACAAAGTGACATTCTTTTAAATATACTGCGTTTTAAAATGGTTCGTAGATATTTGTTTTAATATTTGATCATGTTTTAATCATTTGTTTTAATTTTAAACTAATAACCTGAATTGAAACAACACTTGTACTGGCGCTCTTTGGCCTTATGCCCTTGCGCCAATAAAACTTAACGTAAAAAAATGTTGGTACGGGGTTGAGTCAAGGAGGACAAAGACAATTCAATTTCTTATCTCACGTCGGTCACTTGGCGGTGCACAGGGTACGGTTCGGAGGGCGGGAACAGTAGCTTTGTAAAAAGCCCAATAGATCGTGCTGGAGACCACAGCACAGGAATTCTGGAGAAAAGTGGGTGTTTGTATGACTTCTCGTAACGAAACTGTTTGCCCGTTTGCGAGTCGGTTAGCCGAACGCACACAAGTTGACGTGTATGGTCAGCATGGGCTTTAGCCTATTTAGCATATTCAGTGGGTGTGCATGTTGAAGGAGTCATCATTGGGTCCATAGGCAACATTGGATTTCAGCCAAATAAAATAAAGGTGAACAGCCAGCTGCCTCGTGTTACGACGTATATGTTGCACAAGACTAAGACATCTTGTGTGTAAACCATCTACAGCTCCGTTGAGGTTTGGGCACGGCACGAGAGTTCTTTATGTTGGCATGCAACGGGCTTTCCGAAAAAGTGTTTCATTTTTTTGTTTACATACGTTTTTTTGTTACGTACGTAAATATTTTCCTCGTGTGTGTCTAACCACACACTGGCCCTACCCCTGACGTTTGCAAGCATCAAAGTCGAATCCCAGCGATCGGTCTTGCTGCTGCACTCTTAGTTGGCCAGCCACTTCTCCACGTGACCGTTATCAGTCCCGCAGAAGAGACTTGGGTCTCGGAGGTGGGTCACGACGTGACTGGGTGAATTCGGCATAGCGAGGGCTGGATCAGAAAACTGTCTGCCGGCATGATGGACTGTCCAAGAATACGCCCGCTGCAAAGTTCCGTTGTGTGCTCCTGATGTGCCCAGCACCTCCACCAAAGATGTTACGGAGAGATGACAGAAAACGAGTGTATTTACAATATTCACAGTAACAGTACTGCGGTTAAAAACAACCACGATGGCCAGGACAGGCACCACCTAGTTCTCACTTCTTCGTTTTCTAGGTAAGCGGTACATAACAATACTGTCAGTGTGGTGGTTTAAGACATTAACCCTCTCCCCTCAAAAAAACACTATTGAAGACCTCATAACTCCTGACGGTAAGGCGAAACAAAAGTTACTCATGGTGGAATAGCACAATGTTACTGCACAACATTGATGAGAATCTGATTGTGACTTGTAAGGGCCACACCTGGTGGATCCAAGGGACTAGTGGGATTAGTGGGCACCATTCTTTAACATAAGCTTTGACAAGCTGTATGCATGATACTGAGGTAGTAGTGCAGAGCCAAATGCATATGCCTGTGGCTAAGGTGGCCAATTGTAAGGTTGTGATATTACAGCTAATGCGAGGAGATCTCGCTTTGGTTCAATGAAAGATGAAGCATCAAGTGCAGCGGTGGCGGTGAGCTGCTCCTTCGCTTAGATTTAGGTGCACTTTAAAGAATCCCACATGGCCTAATTTGATCCGAAGTCACCCACTGTGGGACCTGTCGCGGTGGTCTAGTGGCTAAAATGCTTGGCTGCTGACCCGCAGGCCATGGGATTGAATCCCGGCTGCTGTGACTACATTTCCGATGGAGGGGAAATGGTGGAGGCCAGTGTGCCCAGATTTGGGAGCCCGTTAAAGAACCCAGGTGGTTGAAATTTCCGGAGCCCTCCACTACGGCGTCTCTCATAATCATATGGTGGTTTTGGGACGTCAAACCCCACATATCATCAGTCGCCCACTGCGGTGTGCTTTACAATCATATCATCGTTTCGCCACATAAAACGCAAGAAATTATGTTTCAAACTAAGTTGGCTCTGTGCCTAGAACTGTCGTGCCCAGTTGGTGGGAGGCAGCTGCCATTCAGTGCAGCCTTTGCACCAGGCACATTTTTCTCTATGTTGGGCTAAAAGAATGGGGCCTCTTCTTGCTTTCTTGGCAGCTGGCTCAACTGCTGGCGCCCTGTAGGGACCCTCTTGGACCCCATTGTAAGCCATGGCCTATGCCTAGCAGTGCTGGTCGGTTGCACCCTTATGTGACGGGCCCGGCAACGTCTTGCTGCAGCGGTAGCCTAGAGTGCCAGCATCAGTCCTGTCCCATCGCTGCTGTTCTGAACACGAGCAAGCTCCTCTCCAAGGCCCTTCACGATATCAAGGTAAGCTGGATTGTGTGCATTCATAGAATGCACACGCCACAACTGGACCTCCAAGAACTCATATGCATGTTCTTGGGCCTGCACCAAAAGTGGTGAAAGAAATATACTTCACGTGTGCAGCACACCAATAAGAACTGCACAATTATTTTGCTCCTCTCTAACTGCAGACAACTGCTCGGAATAAAGTTCAAGCTGAGGAGTCAGTTTAAGTTAAGTTTTCCTGTCACCTGTTTTGAATATTCTGCTAGTGGAAGTGTTGCTAATACCAATAATTTTGACCTGTAGTCCCAAACATGGAACAATACCACACCGGTAGTGTTGAAATCTTGAAATTGCCCTCGGAATGATGACATCCACCAATATGAAATTGTAAATTCGTTAGTGTAGTGGAGCATAATAATAAGCTTACAGGAATAAAAGAAGCCTTGACTACTGTTCAGTAGCATTCTCTATGTTTAATTGAAAAGTATTTCAGGGCCCTTTCAAGGGCTTGTCTTACCTGGGCAAGTTGGGCCGCATCAGGCACCGACGGTACAGGTGCGACGTGTGTGGGCCTCTTGCGTGCTGGTGCCTTGCATTGGTTGGAGCTCGTCTGGCTCCTCCTGCTGGGCACTGGTACCATCCGTGGTTCTGGCACTACTGCTGGGCTCCTTCTCTTGGAAGGGTTCGAAAAATATCCTGGGGGGACACTTTTCGCCAAGGGCCAGCTGTCCCAGTTGGTAGTGGTCGTCATTATCAGTACCGGAGCATTTGGAAACAGTCCTCCGTACTTTTCCTGCACCAAAGCCTGTGCTTACAAAATGCACCTTCTTACCAAAAAGACACGTGCATAATCGTATGTCGGCATAGACTTCATAACTGGAGCTGGGGTGGGTGGCACTAGGCACAATGTACTGTCCTTGGCCTACCACTTGGATGGCCTCGGCTGCGTCTTTTGGCATTCCCGACAGCAGCCGCTTGTACAGCAGTTGATGGGCTGGAAACACGGTGTAGGCGTGGCGGAGGATATGGCTTTCAAAGTATTTCTCCCACACCACAGCCACCGAGTCTACGAGTGCGACTGTTAAATGCTTCGACTCTGTTCAGTATAATGTCTTTAAGCACGCGTATGGTTGCCTCCGCAAAATTGTTGGTGTTGTGGCCCCTTGTCAACACATCCAAACGGTAGAGCTGCACCCACTCTTCTTGTGGGCGCAAGAATGTCAGAACTCTAGACACGAAGGCCTCGTGTTGTAGGGCCTTCAGTTCGGCAGTGGCAGCTTCAAGTTTTTCTGCTGTGTCTGCATACATGACCTGTAGATAGCAGGAATTTTTCAATGGGGTGCTCGTATTTGCATATTTTTACTTTTTTAAACTGCACCATAATGCAGATTCATTAGCCTGCTTCACTGTCTGCATTGAATTCACTTTGTGATCTGCACATGCTTGCCCCAGTTCAAAGGCCAGTAAACAACCCCCAAGGACCAAAAAAAAAAAATATGTGACCTTGCTCCGTGAACATGCTGCCTCAAGGATATCGCGAATGCTTTATTAAGGAATTCACAAGGGTTAGAACATTGGTTTCAGCTAGTTTCAAATTTTTGCGCGGTCTCGCCACCCTTCTCTTTCAAAAGGAGGAAAAAGCTTAACTGCCGTCGTGACGGTTTAAACTAATCAACAAGCTGCGTGCTTCGTCAAGTCATTGATCGGCGAATTTGTGTCACTGCGCATGAAAGGAGGATTGGTCAGGTGTAGGAAAGGAGCGCGGGAATTGTTTTTCGAAATGGAGGCTCTGCACGGTGCGCAGCGCTGTAATCTGGAAATTGATTGCCGCGGTCTGCTCTACGAATTGCCAAGCGGTGGTCCATAAAAGTTGATGCTGCTGACATTTTCTGTACGCTTCTGCGAATAGGGAATTTTAGGTTGGAAGTTAATTCGAAGCGAATAGTGATTTTAGTCGAATAATTTTTAATTGAATTGTAATAGTATATATATTGCATATTATAAACAAAAGGGGCATATTTGTCATGGCCAAACAAACTTGCACAGATCTTTAAAAATTGAAACAGGGCCTATGCAAGGGCCATTTTTTTTCATCAAAGAAGTGGCAACAACTTTGAATACGGCATTCGACTTTTGGTACAGTCCAAGTAATAGCCAGTAAAATATGCTGCGTTTAATTTTTTTACTTAGAGCATATAAGTCTGTGTAAACAAGCTTTTCAACTGAAACAAAAAAAAGCAGAATCGATGTCAGGGTAATTCTTTATTAAAACTTTGAAGTGGGTCTTTGCTGCAGTGCGAATTTTTCTTGATTACGTGTTTTGACTGCTTAGCACCAATTTATTGCAGTGAAACCACTTTTACATGTGTCTAATATGCTTGGGTAATGCTTCCATGGTTTAGCGTCCCTCCACTGCCGTGAAACCACCTTTACAGTGTTACATGTGACTAATATGAACCTATTTGTTCGTTTCGAATAATTCAAAAATTTCAACAATTTAACTTCAATTCAAAGCAAATTTGATTACTGCATTATTCGTTTGAATATTCGAAGCATTTGAATATTTGTACAAGCCTAACTTTATGGCATTTGAAATCATTTGAAACCACACAGACGTTTACTGGTGTACTATTTAAATGTGATTAAAATGGACACAAATGCTGTCAGCGTTGTCATCTGCAGATTAGGGCACATTGTGCGCCATACACTCCAAATTATATCACGAGGAAGTGAAGGTAATTATGAACTAGCCTTGCATGACAGCTGTGCTTTTATACACCTATGCTGCATGCCAGCGCCATCATGTTGGAAACACGAAACGAATGCCAGAATAGCAGACCATTGGAATTTGTTCACTAAGTGCCGATGCAACAAATGCACCTCGTATCTTAGAGCTAGAGTTACAACTAGATTGAAAAAAAAAACTCGCCAGCTGGAAGGCAGACATGAATCATCTCCTCTGGTCTTTGTCGACAGAGTTGTGAGATGTCGTCAGCCAGCGC